>PVJO010014999.1:0-46463 GCA_004026905.1 Hystrix cristata
GTCTGGAGTCCAACAGCCAACGCAGTCTTTCTTCCCAGCAGAAACCTCCTGAGCCACAAATTTCCTCATTTCCAAAGTTTTCCCAACGCTTCTCCTTCCCGCAATCCAACTCCAAAGGCTGCTAAACCACATGGTCAAGTATAGTCCCAGCAACGACCCCACTCCCGGTACCAAATTCTGTTTTAGTTACTTTTCTCTCATTGTTGGGACAGAATATCCGACACCCAAAGTTAGGGGAAGAAAGGTTTATTAGCTCACAGTCTGCAGAGGTTTCAGTCTATAGTCCTCTGGGTCCGAGGCGGCGGGGCTGGCGTGGCGGACTCGCAACCGGCCGCAAAGTAAAGTGAGGAAAATGCAAGGAATGTATGCAAATCAGCAATGCAAACAAGCAGCTAGTTAAGCATTCTTCCTCTATTATCTAGGCTACCTGCCCCCAGGGCAGCCCACACTCTAGATCCAGCTATCTCTCACCACATGAGGCTTTGGGGGGACATCTAGACACAAACCATAACAAATGGGATAGATTGTCTTTATCTCAATCTGATAAAAGCCATCTATGACAAACCAACAGCCAACATCATACTAAATGGTCAAAAACTAAAAGCTTTCACTCTAAAATCTGGAATAAGACAAGGATGTCCACTCTCACCACTTTTATTCAATATAGTTCTGGAAACATTAGCCATAGCAATTAGACAAGAGAAAGAAAAGGAATAAGGATAGAAAAAAATGAAGTTAAATTATCATTATTTGCAGATGACATGATATTTTATATAGAAGACCCCAAAAACTCCACCGAAAGAATTCTAGATTTAATAACCAAATTCAGCAGCATAGCTGGGTACATAGTCAACACTCAAAAATCAATAGCAGTCCTGTATGCAAATAACAGACTCACCAAGAGAAAAATTAGGGAAACAACACCTTTCACAAGAGCATCCAAAGAAAATGAAGTACCTAAGAATCAACCTAATGAAGGAAGTACAAGATTTGTACATTGAAAACTATAGTACTTTGAAAAAGGAGATTGAAGAAGACATCAGAAAATGGGAAGACATCCCTTGTTCTTGGGTAGGAAGAACCAATATTATGAAAATGGCTATATTCCTAAAATTGTTATACAGATTTAATGCAATCCCAATTAAAATACCTATAGGATACGTCACAGAATTAGAGAAAACAATCCAAAAGAAACTTAGAATAGCCAAAGCAATTCTGGGCAACAAAAGCAAAGCAGGGGCCATCACAATCCCTGACCTAAAACTATACTACAAAGCTACTGTAATAAAAACAGTATGGTATTGGAAAAAAAAATGCCTGAGGACCAACAGAACAGATTAGAAGATGTGGAAACAAGTCCAAATGCTCTCAGTGACCTTATCTTTGACAAAGGGGCCAAACACCCTCACTGGAACAAAGATAGCCTCTTTAAAAAAATAGTGCTGGAAAAACTGGCTCTCCGCATGCCAAAGATTAAAACTAGACCCATATCTTTCTTCAGGCACTAAGCTAAAATCAAAGTGGATCAAAGATCTAACCATTAAAACAGAAACACTAAATTTTTTGGAAGATAGACTACAGAGAACTCTTGAAGACATAGCTGTAGGCAAAAAGTCTATGAACAAAGCCCCATTTGCCCAGGAAATATCACAAAAAATCAAAAACTGGGATCTAATCTTATTAAAAAGCTTTTGCTCAGGAAAAGAAACCGCCAACAGAGTGAAGAGACAACCCACAGAGTGGGAAAATTCTTTTGCCAGCTATTCTTCCAATAAAGGACTAACATCTCAAATATATAAAGAACTCAAAAAATCAGACCCCTCAAATTTAAAGACTCAATCCAAAAGTGGGCAACTGAAATGAATAGACCCTTCTCAGATGAAGTAGAAACAGCAAATAGACATGAAAAAATGTTCAACATCACTGGTCATTCGAGAGATGCAAATTAAAACAACCCTGAGATTCCACCTCACTCCAGAAAGAATGGCTATTATCAATAAATCAGCCAATAAGAAATGTTGGAGGGACTCTGGAGAAAAAGGAACCCTTCTCCACTGTTGGTGGGAATGTAGACTGGTGCAACCACTATGGAAATCAGTGTGGCGATTCCTCAGGGAAATAGGACTAGAGATTCCATTTGACCCAGCTATTCCCCTTCTTGGTATCTTCCCAAAAGAATTAAAAGCATCATACTGGAGTGATATATGCACACCCACGTTTATAGCAGCACAGTTTGTAATAGCTAAATCTTGGAAACTGCCAAAATGCCCATCAACTGATGAATGGATAAAGAAAATACAGTTTTTTTTTGTTTGTTTGCTTTGTTTTGCAATGGAATACTACTCTGTTGTAAAGAACAATAAGCTTGAGATATTTCTAGGTAAATGGATGCATGTTGAGACCATGCTCTTAAGTGAAATAAATCAGACAAATATGTTTAAATACTATATTGTTTCCCTAGTGTGAAAAACTGAAAGTGTAAATAAAGACTAAAATGTATTATATTGGGAAAGGGAAGAAACTGTTCAAATGGGAAGGGGAATAAAGGAGGGGGAAGGGAAATGGAACAGAGGGACAAGAGAAATAAAGAATAGAAGGAAAAATGGAAAAAAAGTTTTTGTAAATAAAGAGGAAAGAGGGGGTGAACAGAGGGAAGAGGAATGGGAAAAAAGAAGCAGCAAGATATATCTTGGGCAGGTACAAATTCCCTATGATGAATGTTATCACTATGTGTATCTAAAATGTACCATTAAAATAAAATTTAAAAAAAATTTTTAGAAAACATTTTTTCTACTGCTGCCATGTTGATGATGGGCAGTCTAATTACTCCAAGCCCACTCATTCCTTACTCAGGAGTACGGACTTCACCAGAATGAAAGAAATTATTGTTCCTTCTTTCAGTATGATTTTATTCAGTGTCACATAGAAATTTTAGCTTGGGAAGTAGGACATAAGCAGAATGCAGTTACTTATAGCACGCTTTGTTAGGACCTATTCTAATTTACTCCTGTACAATCTGGGTACTAGGCTGTAACTAAATCAAAACCACACATTTACATATTTAGTAAATAAAGTCTTTGCAAATGGTTGGCTAGAAGTTTATGTACTTTGTTAGGTAAGCTTGTTGAAGTTCCAGATTTTTCTTCTTCAGGATATTTTGGGCAGCTCATTACAAGAAAGATTTGCTTGAAGGATACACTGGTAGAAAGGCAAATAGAAATTCTGCCCAATCCGAGTTCATGGTAGAACAGTTCAGGAGCAAGCCTGGATATTTCCTGGAAGGGTGCAGGCCAGGAGATACTGAGATTCTTAGTTTCTGCTCAGGTTTGTTTAGGGTCTTGAAATATTCAGCTCATTCATACCTTAATTACTTGGAGCCTACTTCTACATTCATCTTGATTAATCACAAACAAGTAATTTCATAGACAAAAAATATTTTTTTGACAAAAAATATTTCTGATACTTACCATAGTAGTTGGCAAAAGGCATTGATTGAGCAATGGCTAGCCAAAAGTAAATGATGGTCCCTTGAGGAGGGGCGTTTCTGAAGTAACACCTGCTAGTTAGCTGTCCTTGGAATCTGAAATTTATAGAGTAATTGCTTACCCTCGAGTTGAAGCTTAAACTAATGGGTACATTCATATCACACGGTCTCTGGTGAACTATTTTAAAGCAAATTACAAATATTGTAACAGCATTCTATGCTTCTGTTAGCAGTGGTTTCCAGATCACACCTTCATCAACTAGAGGTCACATGCTGAGTCCCTGTTCCAAGTGGGTGTCGCACTTGGAGGAATCTTTGTATATAGGTCTTGTCATTGTGGAGGAAGGAGAGACTTTATTAGTGAGTTGATAGTTTTTATAGTTTAACTCCCTTACTAATATTCATTTTGAGAAAAATGCCAGTTTTTTAGCTTAAAAAGTAATGAGTAATAAAGCAACGTGACTTATATTTCATAGATCATATGGTCATAATATAATAAAACAAATGGAAGATTAGCACCCAGAACAGCAGCTCATTTAGCTTTAAGATTTGTTCTTCATAAAATGGGCAAAAGCGTATTATATATATAAATCTAAGAAATATTGTGCTAGTGAGATAGTGAGGTATGAGTAGGGCATGACTGGAGCTGACTGGGAATGTGGACAGGGCCTAAGGGAGTGGTCTAGACCTGACACCAGCCTAGGGCATGAAATCCAAAGGTCTTTTCCTGGGACCCAGATGTAGAAAGTCTCACAGAGTCCCTTGAGAATGAAGAGAAGATAAATAGAGGCAATGTGACGAGGCCAGATTTCTATTCTCAGTGCTTTATTTTCTCTGTCTCTAGCCCCATTCCTAGCTCCTCCCCACCCTTTCTTGGCTCCCCAACTACTGGCAGTTCCATTTCTGCTATGGAGCCTGATTTTCTTTTGTTTGTTGTTTAAATAAACTTTGTCACCATACTCAGTCCAGTTCCATTCAATTCTTTGCTTGGGATGGAAAGAACCTGGAACTTGGAGTATAGCTCCCCTGATAACATGTTGGCGCAGCTATCCAGGAGACATATTCTGGTGTGGAAAAAGGAACTCAGAGGCTAAAGGCAAGATGAGGCCAAGCTAGACAAAAATAATTTTGTCCTAGGGGGTCTCATTTCTTTTTTTTTCTCTTTTTTCCCTCCCTCTCTCCTCTAGTCCAGGGAGGCGGGGGATGGCTTTCAAGGTGCCCAGGGAGCTATTTGTTGCTTTTCTGTTAATGGGGATGGGGGAAGAGGATATAGTCATTCTTTCTTTTTAGTTATCTGCCTGTTTTTCTTTTTAGTTGCTTGTGCTTGTCTCATGAGTCTCTATTTCTGGCGTGTTTATTGTATTTTGCTGCTGCATTTGTTACTGGAAAATTCACCTGGTCTCTGCATAACCTAGTTTGTAAGTGGCTTCTTTTTTTCTTTCTCGAATTGTCTGTCGGTTTATTCTTGGCCACATCCAGGTGCTCAGCTGCCATCTTGTTCACTGTGGCACTTTACCATATGATCAGCCACCATCTTGTTGACTCTGTTGTTTTGCCACGTGCTCAGCTGCCATTACTGACCATGTCTAACTAGCTACCACTGTCTTTTTGCTGCCTCAATAGCTTTACTGTGCATGTGCTAACACCACCACCATATTTTTTTTCTTTTTCTTTTTCTTTTTCTTTTCTCTTTCTATCATTTTACTAATTTTAAATAACTGGTTTCGCAAGCTAAGCATATGGGCTTATGAAAAACCAGAGAAAAGGTTTTCTTCCTTCTTCTCACAGGAAGGAGAATTATATACTATCCCTTTAAGAACTTAGGCAACCTTTTTGCTGATACAAAACTTTTGAGTTGGAGCTGCAGCCACTTCTGGCTGTGGCCCCAGATGAATGGGGATAACAGTGAATGTGAGATCTACATGTATCCCTGCTGGGTATGGCCATTTCCTGTGGCAGTGGGGGAAAATGAGATGAAAGGAAGCATTTGTCCATTTAAAAATTTCAGGGCTATTGGCTAAAACCTAGTGCCTCGGTCACTCCAGCAGCCTGTCTGAGGCCACCATCACCTGGCTTTTGAATTTCCCTTTTAAATATAGCTAAGTTAAAGATTGATGCTGGATAACAAATGGCATTTAATAATTAGAAGCTTTAGCAAAGTAACTGTGAGTGTAACTACAGAGCCATCCCTTTTCTTAGTACTTTTGTCAAAATAAGTGCAAGAGACTTTTCCCATTTGATTTCTAGAAGGCTAGTTGAGGCACCAAGAGGTTCAACAAGGTTGCTAAGGGAACTTCAGGAAGCTCTATCCGTACTCCAGGGAGTTTGGACTAGGTGAAGCCAACAAGTGGCTTTACCCCCTTCTCCCAATGAGTTAATGGGTCCGAATTAGGAGTCTAAGGCCTTCTCAGGGAAAAATGTTGCCAGCATCATTCTGGGATGGAGACGTCCATCTGGGCTTTGTTAAATCACACAAGGGAGTGCACACATGGTAGACTTTGGGTCTCCTCCTTAAGTGGAGATGCCTCCTTAAGGAGTGCAGGCTTAATTATCTCTTTCCCTATTGGTCCCAAAACAAGTAGATGGGAAATGTACTAAATCTTGCAGCCACGAGGATCTCACCCTCATCACCACTGGGCCACATTCTCAATTAGGGGGAAAAGTTTGATCCTGACAATCTAAAGCAGGAACAGCTTATCAATTATTGCAATACTACTTGGGTCCAATACGAATTGGTAGTGGTGAAAGATGAGTAAGGGATGATACTTTAAATTATGAGACAACTCTCCACTTTCAGTGCTTTTGTTTAAAGCATGTGAGGTGGAATGAAATGTCATATGTTCAGGCTTCTATGACTCTTTATCAAAGGGAAAATCAAGGGCTGTGGTATCTAGAGTGGCCCCCAAGGAGGAAGATTTTCTAGATGATCCTGTCCTGGATCCCCCTCTTGTCTCTCAGTGGGATATGGGCTACTCTCATTTGTCTGATACTGGGAGGCTGTCTCGACCTCCCTCTCACAATCCCCAGGTAAATAGATCAACTTCATCCCCTCCAAATAATTCAGAAACTCCACTAGAGCTTAGTGCTCCAAGAGAACTCAGTGATTCTCACCCCTCTTACACTTCTCAGACAACTTTGAGCCCAGCATGTAGAACCTGAAGTGGTGCTTCTTACCACCCTGATTCACAACTTAGGCTGCCTCTAAGAGAAGTCACAGGGCTGAAGGGAAATGCTTGAGTATAAGTCCTTTTTTTCATTTTCAGACATTCAATTATGTAAAGAGTGTCTAGGTCAATTGTCAGAGGACCCTAGTAATTTTACAAATAAGTTTCTTACTTTGACCCTTGCCTTTGATTTGTCATGGTGAGATGTCCAATACATCTTGGCTAACTACTGTACTCCAGATGAAAAACAAAGAATTCTACAAGAGGGTAGGAGTTATGCAGATAAACAATATGCTTTAGGAAGGGAAAAAAACCACCCTGGAGAGGCTATTCTCCCTCCAACAGAACCAAACTGGGACTATAATACTAGGGAGGGACTAGGAGATGAGTTCTAATATGATAGTTGCTCGTCATGGGAATGAAAAAGTGCATTAAAAAGTCTGTTAATTATGATCAAGTGAGTGAAGTAATACAAGGTGCAGAAGAAAATCCAACCTTGTTTTGTAACCAATTAGCAGAGGCCTTTCACAAATTTACTAATGTAGACACATCTTCCAGGGAGGGATAGGTACTAATGGGACACTATTTTATTTGCAAATCAGCCCCAGATATTCAGTGTAAATTACAAAAACATCAGATGGAGCCACAGACATCTATGACCCAATTGATGGACACAGACTTCTCTGTTTTCAACAATCAGGACCCAGAGGCGAAGGAACAGAGAAAGGCTAAAATCATAGCTATTACAGTTGGTAAAGTTTTAAATTCACCCAAGTCATCTAAAGAAAAACCCAAAAACAGCCAAGAAAAGGGTTCTTGTTTCAAGTGCAAGAAAACTCCACACTGGGCACAAGATTGCACCAGGCCTCCACTTGGGCCCTGCTTTGCATGTGAGGCAGCTAATGCCTATGACTCAAGGGACTGGAGGGCTGATTGTCCCCACTCCCAGAGAGGGGTTAGGCCAGCCAAAAACCCTCGTTTCCTGCCCTGATGACCTAAGGGGCCCAGGGCAACCTGTAATGCTCCTGTCCACGGATATTGCCATCACTTCCAAGGAACCCTGGGTGAATTTAGACGTCATGGGTGAGACAATCCAATGGCTTATTGATACAGTGGTGACCAATTCTGTTTTGATTTCCTTCTCTGGAAAACTCTCCTCTAGGTTTCTAGCCATGGTTAAAGTCGATGGCACCTCTAAGCAGAGTTTCTTTACTCCTGCTCTGATGTTTGAAGTGACCTTCAAACATCACTTTGAAGGCCAAGTGTTTAGCCACAAATTTCTAATTGTCCCACAGCGTCCTGTTCCCTTGTTAGGAAGAGATTTGCTAGCTAAATTAGGGGCAATTCTCAAATTCCAGCTAAGGCCAGAAAGAATTTTACTTGTTGGGACTATACCAGGTCAACTTGACCAAATCAGCCAACAAATAGATCACCCCCCTTCTCGGCTCCCTAACTGCCAGTGGCTCCATTCAAGCTATGGAGCTTGTTTTTCTTTTGTTTGCCATTTAAATAAACTTTGTCGCCATACTCAGTCCCATTCCATTCAATTCTTTGCTCAGGATGGAAAGAAACTGGAACTTCGAGTATAGTCCCTCGGTAACAATAGGAGATAGGACATGGCAAGGCTGGCTAGGGAAATAAGTAGCACTTGTTAATTACAAGATCCCAGGACAACAACAAATAATTTGTAGGATCCCATATGTAGAACTTATTGCAAGCTCCCATGAAATATGAAAGGCATAGAAGAAATGAGATGCCAGGAGGAAGGAGCTCGCCATCATGACTCTTCATGGTAGCCCACTCTGTGTCTTCTAGACCAGGGCGTACTTTTATTTTTGCTCTTTTTCTCCTTTCCTCTTTTGTTTGACCCAAGTTCACTCTGGAGAGCCAATTTTTCCCTTATCCCTTCACCCCCTCTCTTTTTTGGGGGAGGGGAGAGCTGGGGATTGAACTCAAGGCCTTGCACTTGCTAGGCAAGTGCTCTACCAGAGCTAAATCCCCAGCTCCTCAGCCCTCTCTTTTTAAATAAACTCTTGCCACCATTTTTAGCTTGTCTCATTCAATTCTTTGTTGGAGGCATGAAGGACCTGGAATACCTTTAGTTGACAAGCCATTTCTAAAGGAACTACCCAATAACACTAGTGTTAATGTACAATCAAGTAAAAATAAGATCTTCTTAAGTAGTAATTAGCAAAAACTGGAACATCCATGAATAGGTATGTTCTTAAAGCCATTAAGAAGCCAAATTCATTACCGTAAGTATTGTAGAAAAACTAGATTTGTCAACGAGTCTGAAACTCTCATGCCTCAATCTCTTTTTCCCTCCACTGAAATAATTGTCTAATAGCATAATGTGGGGAAATATACTTTTTTTTTTTTTAGAAATGGATCAAATTATAGCAGTGAGACTAATAGTATATTTGGGTCTAGAAATAGGCAGGTGGGAGGGTTTGTGCACATTGAGCCATTTCCTTTAAGCTTTGTGATTTTGTTTTACAAACAGATTTTTATCTCACTAACAGTCCATTTCTTTTGACATTTAAAAATAAAATTTTTTTGTAAAATTTATATCATATAAGTAGCACAGTTAGAAACAAAGGATGTGAGTATGTCGCTCCCTCCCCACCATTTAATTTTAAACAGCACCCAAAGGTTATTCCTGCTACCATTATCCTGAGAGGTAAAAAATAACAAAAGCCTGGGAGACGGCCCTGCCCTAGAAGCCAGAGCACTGGGGCTGTGAGACATCTTGGAGAGGCACCGAAAAGCAGAGATGTTTGGCCTCTGAATTCTGAAAGCCTGAGTTATCAGCCCTCTTGTCCCTTTTTCCTATTGCTGTTGCTACCTTTCCTGTGATCTTCAATGAACACAGGTACTCACGGCTTACAACTGGGTGTAGGCTTGGCACTTCTTTCCTTGTATACAAGAACATGGACTATTATTGGCCCATTCAGCTGTAACACAAGTACTTGAGCTTAGTATTTGCCATCCACGTAAAATCAAATATCTCATTTTGTATATTTGAATACTCAATTGTATATAATACACATAAATTCATACCATCACATATGCTAGTTGTGAGTGTTCTTTTCTTTTCCAGAATTCTCCCTTCATACATTCAAATCGCATTCATCTTAGAGTCTCTTTTCTTTGCCTGCTCACACTGAAAGATGAATGCGATCAGAATCTTGTATAAAAATACTGTTGGCAAAAGAGCAGGCAACAAAACGGTGGAAGAAATTCTGTGTCAGAGAAGGAGGCTTTTATGTGCAGAACTACAGAAGGCGCTAAGATTTGGGGTCTTAGTTCTCCACTATCTGAAGTGTGCCAATCACCGGGGAGCCAAGCCTTCTCACATACCTCAGTCGTGTCTTATCTTGAAGTAAATCTGAAGAGACATTTTCAAATGGGAAAAGGAGAAAAAAAATCTTTAAAAATCTTTGTTCTCTTTTGAAATCCATTTGAATATACAAGAACAGAAATCTCAGGCAGGGTGGGTTGTGCTCAGATCTGCATAGCTGGTCCCTGTTGACAGGTCCAATTATACCATTTATTCTAACAGTGACACCAGCTTATTTTCTACTGGATTTTCTGTTCTAAGTTTAGATTTTTGTAACATTAAACTATTTGAAGCAGTTTTAGGGAACCCTCTCAGGAAAGGCACTTTAGTTGATAATTAGGAAGTCATTATGTGTAAATCAAGTGAGTCAGGCTGTGTGCCTTGAGGAACAGGTGGAAAGAGACAGTTTTAGGCATTCCAGCCACCGTGGTCATGGTCGCCATGCTGTACTCCTTTTCCAACAGCTACCCGGGGAACAAGCTTTCAGAAGTTCCCAAGTTTGTTCAAGGTCAAACGTACGGGCAGTTATTATCAAAATTCATGTGTAGTCATTTCATGTCTGCCTCCTCGAAGACCATGAACTCCATGACAGTTAACATGTTGTCTCGCTAACAAGAGAATGAACACCATACAACATTTTACTTCTACCAACATTTAATAAATAGATAAAATAATAGTATGTGACACATTTACTAGATTTCTTGGTATATAGCTATTACTCAAAAGCATTAGCTATTACAATTTTAACCACCCATCTTTCACTTCTCCTTTCTACCCTTTTAAGTATTTGTTTTCCAGGACTTTCCTCTCTCTTATGTCATACTTTACATGTCTTTTCTAGGCAAGATCTCATATATATATTGTTCTGGGCTCCTGATGTGAGCAAGACAGAAGCCATTTTATGCTTCTGCCTGGGCCTAAAATTACTTTCTGAGGCTAAACTAGCTCGTGACAACCATAAGACTGGTGTGCCTGTGTGATAACTTGTGTGACAACCATCTGGCCTGCATGCCAAAAAACTTATCTTCTGAACGTTTCCAGAAATGTATAAAAATAAGTTTTCCAAAAATTATATTTTTACCATAAAGAAAAATATATTTTTACCACCACAGAATTAGCATATGTTACTTGTATCAAACTCCTCACAGCATAGAAGAGGATGCCTCTGGTTACTGCTCTTCAGCTCAGTCTTCAGGCTGTGTCTTAGAGTTTTCTAGGGTCAAAGGTTTTTAAGGGAGCAGATTTAATAGAGGACATTTATAAGTTACAATATTCACCCACAAGCTAAATGCAGGAAGTACCGAATGTTTATCTAGGCACTGGAGACCTGAAAGATCCAATCAAAGGCTGGGCACCCACAGCACTGTCCCATGTACGTCCATGTCTGCAGTTGATGGCTGAAGAAATCTTTACTGGAACCAGGATATGATGCTCACAGCAGAGATGACGACCAGAGCCCCTCCGAAGCAACAGCAGCCATCCTTGACTACAGCAAGACCCCAAGCTCCTTCCTTGGCAGAACAGCCAAGTTCCCTTCAGAAGAACCAGCCGCAGCAGAGCTTCTCCTGGGCAACAGCCTGCCATCTAGCTTCTGCTCCCATCTGCTTTATGTTGCATCAGCAACAATCCGCAGGTGAATCCTCTATGACCAGAATCACACCAACTCAGTCGAGCTGGGCATTCTGGCTCAGGTTGACCACATTAAATCCACTGGAGGCTGCACGCTCGTGGACTCTGCCCCGGGTGCTACTATTTACAGAGCTGCTGCCCCGGCTCTGCAAGAGTCTGTGACCATCACTTAGTCTGTCTGGAATGCTCTGTCTGGCTCCCCAGCTGGACTGTCTCCAGAGCGCCGTGAGTTCCAGCACTGCCCGCCCCACTCCGTGTTCTCACAGTGTGTTGGGTGGGTGGAAGAAAGACCTCGCACCATCGGTGCCACCTCCAGCTTCCAGTTTATGCTGTGGATGAGCTCCCTTCTGTCTTGCTGTGAATGTGATTAATGCTCAATAAACCAGCGGATGCGGGAGATTGCTCAACTCTTGGGATCTTTGTTAGGCAGCTGACCCCCTTTGGCTCCTCTGAGCCGGCGGCCTGACTTGTGGTGAGACTCCCTGCCATAAACTCAGAGGGCTGCAGGCATCCACACCCAGAGGAGAGAATAGGGGCAAATTACAGTCTCCCGTTTCCTTGACAACCATTAAGGAACATGCCATTCTGGGCTGAACTTTGAGCCTTGCTTGTAAAGAAGGTAAATAACAAGACTAACTAAGCAGATATGCTCCGTAATAAAGTAACTACGCTCGTAGGCAAAAGAGAAAATTGTAACCAATGAAACTAACCAATACCTATCTTCTAATAAGGTGAAAAATAATACAGCCAATCAATAGGTTTAGTCTATACTGTAAGATCTTAGTGGGCTCCCCCGGTGGGGTGGGGCTTTGTGGCTAAATACCGCTCTCCAAGACCCTCCCTCACTCAGGCTTTGGACAGGGCTACCTGAGCCTATGCTGGCATAAAGTGCTGTTTTCTTGTGGCCAATGTGTTGTTTCATTTCTCCGCTCTGGTCTCCTCTCCCACAACCAACTCCGAGTGTTACGTCCAGGGGTGGACAGTTCACTATGCCATGTCATGCCGTGGCAGGACCCGTGCCAGAAATTCAGGAAGCCACAGAAAACTACAGCCTGGCAGGCTCCAGGTTTCCATGAGCCTAGTGAATGCTGCGCTAAGGAGGGCTGACCTTCGAGCCCCCGCCTGTAAGAAAAGTAAAGATGGCTGTCTTTTATTGCCCTTGCACTCTGCCAGGTGGGTGAGAGGAGCTGGCCTTCCTAGTGATTGTGTTGCCTAGTGCCTCTCCCCAGTCTAGCTAGCTTTTCCCTCCTTTATCTTTCTAAATTACCCTAACTGCAGAGTCTACCTGTGAAGGCATAACCTGCTTTTGGTGGTACATGCAGAAACTGTTTGTGAGCTGCCCAGCCCTGCATGTAACAAGAGGGCCTTTTGGTCTCAAGACTGGTCTCCATGTGACAACTCCAATGTTAAATTCCTTTAACTGGCATATATACAGAGACATCGTTCCCAAAGCAAAATTTATTAAGAGTGATTCCTTTCACTGTCAAAAATGTCTTGGTTTGGATGATAATTTAGACAGTTACCCTTTTAAAAAGTCCACCCAGAGTAGAGTAATGGATTGACTGGGAAGAGAGAGGGCTCTTGTTCCAGGTGCTTGGTATGTCTAAACCTAGCCTTTTTCCCAGCCCAGGACCTGGGATTCAGGCCAGGTCACCCATCCACGGCCACCTCTTCCGTAAACTAGAACAACTCTCTCAGAGCCCGCGGCACACTTTATAGACAGCTGGCCTCTTCTGGGGCCGCCTCATGATTGCAGAGATGTTCTATCTGCATTGAATTCTAAAAGCTGGAAAATGGGAGTCTCAATTTCCTTCATCCAGAAAAACTCTCAATCTCTTAATATAAATTCAAGATTTTCTGTGATACCTTTGAATTCTGTACACCATGAAGTACTACTCTGCCAAACCTAGAAACTCTCCAGTTTTGCCTTCTGCCCTGTGAATAAAATGGCCCACTGGAACGATTCTGTATGAATAGGAGTCTGTCTGAGGTCACAGGCCATCATCACTGAGACAGAGAAAGAGCTTACACGTTTCATGAGGCATGTTCTCTCAGTTTTATTTTATGAACGTATATACATGACACACATACTCATGTTTGTAAGTGCAGAAAGAAATCTATTCATCAAATGATGTTTATGAGAGCTCTTTCTTCCCCAAACTAAATTAAGAAACACTTAAAAATCATCCTGGTTACATTTTTATCGACAAACATGTTTGAATACTAACTATATACCAGACACTATTGAGTGCTGACTTTTGAAATAGCAGAACCAAGACAAATGCAAATTTGGAAAAAAGTTGAATCTTTTTGTAGTTTGCGGCGTTCTAACCAAATTAATTACACATGTATCCTTTTTTCCACACAATATTCTATGTACTTCCAGGATAGCACTCATTTTACTGTGTTCCAGCCATTTGCTTCCATGTCATTGTCACTGCTAGTAGAATTAAAAACAACGGAGCTGAGAAAGTCACTCCCTCCCGTCCATTTAATTTTAAAGAGCACCCCAGGCCCATTTCTCCTTCCAGGGTCCTAAAAGAGGTAGAAAATCATGTAGCAATAAGTCAGGAGATCCCTGGCACTCTAGGTGACAGCACGTGCTCGTTGGGGATCTCCCAGCCTGACTTTCGGCTACCTTCGCCCTACTCCAACCTCATGGGTTCTGGGACAGGTGGGTGTTGAGAGTCCCCAGGCTGACACTGTGCCCTGTCAGTCACCCGGAGAGAGACTCGGGAGCCGCACCTGGGCCAAGGTGTGCATTCTTTAAATTACGAAGGCCTGCTGGGCCGGGGGCTGCTGCTGTGTACCGTGTGGTGTGGTCTGCGTGCAGGGCTTTTGCTTTCCCGTCACCCCCACACCACATTTGTTTGTGCTATATCTGTGCTGTATGGACTTGCTCTGAGTACAGCTTCCCATGGTCTTCAATAAATGTAGCTGCTTGCCATTTATATTGGGTGTCCACTTGGCAAGTCTTTCCTCACTGTGTCCAAGGGCTTGGACTACAGCCCTCTTCACACAATAAATTTCTTTTTTTTTTTGAGACAGTATATCACTATGCAGATCAGACTGGCCTTGAACTCACTATGTAGCCCAGACTGGTCTTGAACTCCTGGAAATTCTCCTGCCTCTACTTCCTGAGTGCTGAGGTTAGTAAGAGCCCGTGTTTTTATTCCAACTATCCCATTTAGATCGTACCTTAAAGTAGGTGCTCAATAAAAGCTCTAGAATGAATGAAGGTACCTTTATCATAGAATTTTCACTGCATGTTTTACTAGAAGTAGTATTTACTCTGATGTTTAATGCTTATCTCAGAGTAAGGAAGCTATTGCTGATTGTAAGTAAAGCGTATATTTAGGAGTTAATGTTTCCTTGTGAACAGGGCTATTATTAGTAAGTGCTCAACACATTTGATAAAAGGAAAAAATGTGACCATGTTTCTTCCTCTGACTGGTTTGGAAAAATTAGGCATTTTTCTTGCTATCATTCCTTAATGTTACTCCATTTCTGTCTCTATTTCTGTGCTAATGTTAACTGTAGCTATTTCTATACAGGTCACTCTTTGTCAATATACTGTACTGGAGAAAGGAGGCCGCGACCTCAGGACAGCAGCGACAAGCTTTATTTAGGAATCAAGTCAGAGGGGAAACGTCTCTGAAGCCGGGAACAGAAAAGCTCTCAGAGCAAAGGGGCTTAGGGCTTACGCAGGGGTTACGGCGGGAAAGCGGTGAGGGAATGTCCGGCCTGTGAAACTTTTGCTGGTTACGGTGCTTCTTTGTTCCTCCTTATCTTGAAGCTGTGAGCACTGGTAAGTATCCGGGGCCGGAGGAGCTGGACATTCCTTTCCCGCTTGTAGCCATCCTGTGTGACTTGTGGCTCCTTGTTATCTCGCAGCTGTGGGGCCTCAGGAAGGTCTTGAGGCAGGGAGTTGGTTGTTTCCCATGGGGTTTTTAACTTTACTGCCCTTAGTGTTTCTGCCCAGGCCTGGTTAGAGATGTTTGGTGACCAGAATATATAACAGTTTTACTTACTGGGGACCCCTCAGTGGCAGGCTGGGATTGTGGCATAGGTACATTCTACCTTTAAATCTTTTGATTCTTATTCAATCTTTGCAAGTGTCAGTTTTCTTATGTATATAGGAGAAAATAATACTCTTAGGAGTACTGTGAAGATTAAATGAGATAGCGTGAAAGAGCTACTTAGTGTCTTCTAGTTTTCCAGATATTTGAACTTATCCCTTCTATATTAATGAGATAAGAAGCCTTCAGACTTCTGTCAGATGAAGTGAGAAACCTAACCCCTTCCTAGTACAAGTAGCACAACTGGAGCTGTGAGACCAGTGCCCACCCCCACCCCCCCGGCAGCATCCCAGGGCCAATACTCTTTCTACTGTCCTAAGAGAAGCAGAAATAACAATACCAAAAACCTAGGAAATCTAAAGGTCCAGGCAGGAGCATAAGCCTGCTAGACACAGTCGCTTGAACTACAGTGACCATTTCTCCTCCTGGAAATTCATTAACGATGCATACTTAGAGAACGCCTGCCATGCATATGATTACAAAGTGAATTATTGGAACGCCACGTGCACTAGGCACCCCTGAGAGGACCCGGCGTCCTATCAGTCACCTCCAGAGAGCTCCGATGAGACGTGTCCTAGTGCAGCACATCTTTTAAACCCAAAACCCTGATGTATCTTTTTTCCGCGATTCTCCCCACCACCCCAGCACCGTTTCTTTCCCTGTTCACGCCACCCTTTTGTTCCTGCTGGCATGAACCCGCGTGGTTTGAGCACACCCTCCTTGCTAGCTTCGATAAATAGAGCCGCTTTTCCTTTCACTATTGGGTATACACTTGCAATTCTCTGTTCAATGTACACATGAATCTAACTCTCAGGAACCCACCACATGGTGTATGAGTTCCACTGCTCACAATTCAGAGGAAATGATGTAAACATACAAAAGAGAATCCTTCATGCCCAAGTGGATTCGGCACTATTCATAAGAGGTAAGATATGGAATCAGCCTTGGTGTTTACTAACAGACAAGTAGATAAAGAAGACACGGTACATAAACATGATGGAGTGTTAGTCAAAAATAGATTTGAACCTTGTCATTTGCAGCAAAATGGATGAAAGTGGAGGACATTATGTTAAGTGAAATAAGCTGACACAGAAAGACAAGTACTACATTCTCTCTCACAGGCAGAAACTGGGAAAACAAAGCAAAGATTAAAGTTGACCTGACAGTGGGAGTGACCATGAGGGTCGAGAAGGGCTGCAACAGAGGAAAGGTGAGGATAAAGGAAAGGAGGGCAAATATGATCAATGTGCCCTGTGTGCATGTGTGGAACTATCACGGTGAGTCCCATTAGTCTGTAAAATTAATGCATACTACTAATAATTATAAAAGAGAAAATTGACCAGGAAAATGCAATCATATTAATCACTGAATTGGATTTATTGTATCTGATTATCCGTGGTATGAGGACACTATCTCTGCCACCAAAATATCAAAGCAGACCCAAGGGTAGAATGTGAGCACGTACAGTTGTGCCTGGGAGGACCTGAGTGCGTCAGTTTGCTCGGATCATTGTGCCCGGGTGCGAGGAGGAGCAGGACATTGGGAGAACATTTTTAGAGGATGAGCAGGATCACATCAAGGAACAGTCACATGGGGGGACCAGTGCGTGTCACACTTCCTGGTGCCTGGTATACACAGGTAGGCAGGAAACACTTCAAATTTTGTAGAAAAAGCAAAAAGTCAGTGGAACTAATAGTGAGAATTCTGGAAATGATGGAGAGGTCCTTTACATGATTTCATAAAATTAAGGACCAGTAAGCCTCCTTGGGCTGTTGCCTCTGTTGGCCACTCCACCCTCCTTCACTGTGTAAATGCCAGAAAGCCAGGCGTTCTACTAGAATCCTTGAGTATTCCATTAAAAGGAGGAAGAAAAATGGCTCAGATACTATCACGGACAAGATGTGCTTAGGTTGAATTCTGTGTAGAGATTAGGAAAAACCAAAATAAATTAAACTAAAAGAGTTATGAATCAAGAATAAAAGATCCTGAGCTGGGTGAGGGGGCACACACCTGTAATCCCAGAATGTAGGAGTCTGAGGCAGGAGGATCACTGTGAATTTGAGGCCAGACTGGCCGACACAGTGAATTCAAGGTCAGCCTGGATTATAGAATGAGCTCTGACTTGAAAAAAAATGCAAGATCCTCTAAAATAAACTTCTATATGAACAAAGGACTGTGTGCTGTCTCTCCTTGAGGAATTTCTACAGATTTCACTTTCATCTAGCACAGGGCTTTGTGGGCTGTGCAAGAGATAAAGGCTCGCAGTGTGGCTTCTATTTTTCTCTATGTAGCCACAAAAGCAAATAAGGCAAAAGGTGTAATCTAGTTTTCTAATTTCAGCTTGTCCCATGCACAAAACAGTGAAGTTAGT
Organism: Hystrix cristata; assembly: GCA_004026905.1. Classification (NCBI taxonomy): domain Eukaryota; kingdom Metazoa; phylum Chordata; class Mammalia; order Rodentia; family Hystricidae; genus Hystrix; species Hystrix cristata. The sequence continues at coordinate 18,068 of PVJO010014999.1, forward strand.
GGGGAAGATTTTTCCTCATGAAATCTTGGAAAATTTGAAAAATTAGGGTTAAAGAGGGAAGGGAACAGATATATTTTAATGTCAACAAAAGAAGTATAGACTTAATAAGTTCCCGAATGGGGTGCGTTGCATGTTTATAGTGGATTTTGTTATCTTGGTTTTGAGGGAAGTTGAGTCGGCGTCTTGGTAAGCTGGAAAACAATGGCCTCAGTGAAACTGACTATAGGCACACTAAACCTTTTACCGGTCTGCGCACGCTTGAGCTCTTCCACCCATCTCAGGTATGCTTATAACAGTTGGAGACTCTGGGATTGATTTCCTGTGCTTCACATAGCCAAAAGCCAAATAGTATTCGTATTTCATGCCCAGCTTTACCGCAAGTGTAAGTTTTTGCCAAAGAGCCCAGTACTTGAGTCCAGAATTTATTCCCTACAACTTTCTTTCTTGTAAGTTTTTATTTATGTGAAGGCCTTTCTGGATAACATAACTTGTAATTTAACAAAAAAGGCATGGAAATGCATTAGATGTTACCATCTCTATGAGAACAGTGATCTTTTCAGGAAGAAGTAGATGTGCATGCATAAGAATGGGGTGTTAATTCTTAACAATAAAATCATACTTCTGGGCAACATGTAATGGATAATACATAGCTTACAACATCTTCTGACTCACAGACTGGAGGGTTCCATCTGATCTATTTACTGATATACTCTATATTCCTTTTGAACAATAAAGAAAATAAATCCAGGAAGGTAGAGTATTGAGGATATTGTTACTATTTCCTTCTAGCTGGGCAGCTACAAAGTGCCAAGTGCCAGTGGGAATGCCCAGCTCCAAGAACTACTGTGGGTTTTTGGAGAGAGCTAAGACCAGACCAGGTAAAATATTTCAAGCTAAACAAAGCCTAATAGGGAAGGAGAAGGACTTACAATTTTATTCACTTATAGAATTTTTGTCCTGTTCTTAGGCACAATGATAATTGTGTGGATGAGGAAATAATAAAGGGTTGAAACTGAATTGGTCAAGTGATTTTCTTAAGCTCCATTCCTCTCACTTGCCAAACTTCTCTCTCTTTTTGTCCATCACCCAGAGGCTTTATTCTTTGTCAGAATGACTTTTTCTCTGTTTCTTCCCTCTCAATATCTTCCAGACTATACCAAAAACACTAAAACTTTATTTTGGTGATAGTTCCAGTGACTTATTATTGTTCAAAGTGTTATCGTTCCCAGGTAACATTTGTGATTTAAACCGTAGTTTTCTGCACCTCTCTCAAAGAGTGACCCATGGGAAGCAGTCCAGGTTCTTTTCTGGTGTTACTCAAAATACCACATTTGACCCTGATAAGAAGGTGGATTAAAATAATCCAGCACATATTTAACAAAAGCCTATTTTTTGAGGGACTGTTCAGGTCACAAGAATACAAAAATGTGTAAAATATAGCCCTGACCTCAAGAAAGTCATCGAAGATGCTGCTGGAATGAAAATGCTTCAGTGTCCAGGGCCTGTTTCTCAAGTCTTTAAGTGGGAAGGAGTTCGTCTCCTGCCACGTGAGACCCCACGGGACATGCTCATCACCCCTTAGCCTTCCATTGCACTCTGTAAGCTTTTGCTCCCCTATTGCATTGTAAGACCCTTGTTCAGGAAACGAACATTATTACTCAAATCTACTTATGGTAGTAGAAGCCAGGCAGCTAACCCCATGGCTTAAACCCTAGCACTACACCCACCAAAGGTGACCCTGACAGAGAGACTAAAAGACCGTGATAAGGACTAACATGACTCAGTAACATTTACTATGAAGACATAGAATGGGGTTAGAAGGTTAAGGGCAGGATGGTGACATCCTCTGACATTTAAAAAGAACTATTTTAGTTTTGTGTTGAGAATTGACCATAGAGAAGCCACAGTAAAAGAAAGACAATGGGCAGGAAGATTATTGCCATATAAGATGGTGGCATGAAAGTTAGAAGACATGGGATTCCAGAGGCAGTGTTAAGAGAAAGATTTATGAGATTTGCTGAGGGTCCCATGTGGGGTTAGGGTAGCAAGCGTGCAGGAGGAGCATTGCCTGTAGAAAGCAGGTAGACGTTCCTGATGGAGGGACATGGGCTACTAGTTTTATGTAAAAAGCTGGCTCTGTGCAGTTGTGAAGTGAGGAAGGAAGAGGGTAAAGAGCTCTTTCCTGATATTCCTTTTACTAAGAAAACTATTGATCTGTCTCATTTTGTCTCATTGATCTGACTGTCTCTTCTGGGATAATAAACCAATTTAAGGAAACTGTGTAGAGAATATGAGGGGGTTGCCAACATCCCTTCCAGCTCCGTGCTTGCAAATCCTGCTGGGGTGGTGTCATTCCATCTAGCTCGTGGGGGCGAGGACTGTGTGTCTGATAGAAAGGGAGTAGGTTAGTGTTGACTTGATTCCTAAACTAAATTTGGTATATGGAGAACCAAATTTAAGTTACATTCCTAAGAAATAATCAATGTTTTACAAATTTATGATGCCTCTTGGTATATAATGCACCATTATTTTTGTCCACTATAAAAGACATAAAATCACAGCCAATTAAATTGAAACATAATGCTCTTATCACCCCAATTATGAGATGCATTCTGATTTTAGAGATGTCAGAGTGTTAAAATCAGTGTAACACAAACACCCAAATCCCTCACTAGTGTAAGTTGAAAATCAAATAAAAATAAAGGCTGGGAGTTTGCACTGAATCATACTGCTCTTTGGAGACTGACTCTACAAGGAAATTTAAAAATAACCGTTATATTTCTTACAATCTATGGAAAATATATTTTAGTGGACATCTTTTTAAAGTACATTGTGTATTTTATCTAACCTATCATCAGAATTTAAAAAGAACACATTGTACCTACATCAAAAGTAATAAAGATATCAAATAACATAACACTGCAAATCATGGAACTAGAAAAGCAAGAACAAACCAAATCCAAAATTAGTAGAATGAAATAAATAATAAAATTCAGAGCAGAAATAAATGAAATGGAGACTAAAAAAATACAAAAGGTCAATGAAATGAAGAGTTGGGTTTTTTTGAAAGGATAAACAAAAACACCAAACCCTTAGCCAGCTAACCAAGAAAAAAATGAAGAAGACCTAAATAATAAAATTTAAAGATGAAAAAAAGACATTGTAACATGTTAGTTGTAACTGATACCACAGAAATATAAAGAATCTTCAGAGACTACTATGAACAAGTACTTGCCAACAGAGTCAGAAACCTAAAAGACATGGAACGTTTTCTAGATGCACATAACTGACTGTTACCAGATAGCTCCTTCTAGAAATAAGTTGCCAAATAAACCTTACTGGGTTTTGAGGTGCTCATATCTCTTTCTAGAGTTGGTTTCCAGGTTCTTCTAATCTTGATCAAAGAACTGAGTGAAATGAGTGAAAAATGGTACAATGTTTACTTGATGAAGCAAAGGTGAAGGGTGAGAAAGAAACTGACTCTGCGAAGTAAACTTTTACCAAATAGAGGAGAAAAAGAAGTACATCCTGCAGCATGAGGGTGGGTCATATGCAAGAGAGAGCACAGTGGCAAAAACTCAACGTGGACTATGCGTTTGCTATCACCCACTCCTCAGACTGACATCAGGTCTAGGCCATCCAGTGGAAAACCTGCTCATGTTCTTGTTAGAACTCCATGTTTCAGGGCTTTGGGAACTGTTCCACACGTGTGTTCTAGGATCTTGTAATTAATAGGTCATGCCTACTTCCCAGCCAGCTTTGCCACACCCTAATCTCCTGTTTCATTTCCCCCTGAGAGAAACATACCCCCATCATTCTTTATGGGGTGCTGAGGGAGTGGAGGTCTCCATCTCCTATAGCTTCAAGCTGGAAGGAGCTGTACTACCTCACTACTAGGGGTCATGTGCTCTCCAACTAGTTTGGGGTGCAGTGGCTCACTGGCTGGGTTGAAGAGTAGAAAAACCTGTCAGAAGACAATGAGAACAGAATTACTGACCACTGAACTGCCTGTTTGATGGGAAAAAGAAACTTCACTATCAGCCCAAATATGAGGAGCAGGTCAGATTTCCACACCTCCTGTAGCAGCTGGAGCCTTACTTCTTGAAGAGAAATCTCAAGTCTTCCAGAGGCTCACAGGAGTAGCTTTCTCTTTTCAGGTGATCTTGCTCTTCAGACAGTTCAGATGGGACTGGCTTTATTCTAGAAAGATGAATTTAGTTATCTATCTCTGCCATCTTTACTGCAACAGGTGTGCAAGTATCACTGAAAAGGGGTCTTTCCATTTTAGCTTAAATCAGTCTGCTGGAGTTGCCCTCTCCAAGTTTTTATGAGCACTTGGTTTCCAGGGCAGACACTAGGTGGTCCCCCTGAGCTAGGAACTGGCAGGACTCTACTTTGTACATTTGGATAGCCTGTTGCACTTGGCCCAGATTAATGAGATATTGTAAAAGTCTCATAGTCTCTGGGTCTGCTCCCATGTCGGAGGATAAAAATGACCTTCCGTATAGCATCTCAAATGGGCTCAAGCTTAGCCCAGTTTCGGGCATGTTACAAACCCTCATGAGTGCTATTTGCAGCAGTCAGAGCCAGGAGTCAGATATGTCTTGGCAAAGTTTTGCCAGAGTTCACTTTAGGTTCTAGACGGCTCTCTCTACCATTCCAGAAGATCGAGGTCCCCCAGAAGAATGAAGGTGGTAGTTTATTCCTAAAGCCTTTGCCACCCCGGTGTTATTTGGGAGGTAAAAGAAGGCCCGTTGTCACTCAGGAGGAGCAGGGATAGTCCAAATCTGGGGATGATTTCTCTAAGAAGCACCTTGACTACATTTCCAGCCTTTTCTGCATGGGTAAGAAAGGCTTCAGTCCATCCTGGAAAGGTGTCATCTACGACCAACATTTGTTTAAATTTTCCTTATGGTGGCATGTGGGGAAAGTCTAATTGCCAGTCCTTCCCAGGACATACCCTGGGTATGTTCCTACCTCCCCAGGGTATGTTCCTCACCTCTGTACAGGTTCTGACACAGGAGGCGGTTTGGGCTTGCCCAGGGTATTGCAGGCACAGTGCAGACAAGCTTTACAAACCTGTTGGTGGTTGCTGCTAGTCCTAATCCTGTGAAAACTCAAGTGACTGACTCTCTCCAGTGCAGCATCTCCTCCCATATGGAAGGAATCATGAAGTGTTTTTACAGCCACCCACTGGGTCCCTTGAAGAAGGACCAGTTTGTTTTCTAAATAAAACCAGAGTCCTTTTTTAATTTCCATTTGTCCTGAGACCCACTTATCTTCCTGGGGACTGGTTTTCATGGTTCCTCAGGACCTGGAAATAAGGCTAAAGTCTTAAAGGACTGTAGGGCCACACTTTTTGCTTCCCTGTCAGCCTTTTGAGTTCCCAGGGAGACTTCAGACACATTTCTTTGGTGCTCTTTACAGTGCATGACTCTGACCTGCTTGGGAAGATGGACTGCCCCAGGGCTTCTAGAATCTCCTGGCCGTGCTTTATAGATGATTGACAAAGCTACTTCCACCCATGAGCTGCACTTCCTCAGGGTCTTTGTTTGCTTGTTTTTGGTGGTGGGGATTGAACTCAGGGCCTTCTGCTTGCAAAGCAAGAGCTCTTGCCACTGAGCTAAATCTCCAGCCCTTCCTCAGGGTCTTGGAGGGGCAGGTCACTGATACCTTGCCTGCTGGCACAGGTCTGGGACACCACTTGTTCACAAGAATGACTAACTCCTGGTTCTGCAGGCATCAAAGAAGCAGAGTTAATAGTGCAAATTTTTATGAAACCTCAAGGCTGTCTAAGAGCATGGCCTGATACTTGGTAAGCCACTCCCCTGTTAACCACAGGTAACTTTTCATCTCCAGAATAGCCCTGACTTGATTGGGTGTTAGGACTTCTAGTCTCTTTCCCAAAGTTAACTTTGCAGCTTCTTCTATTAGTACAGCTGCAAAGAATCTCTGATTAGGGATCTCTGGTCTTTGGAAGAGAATCATGTAGGGATCTGTCCTCAGAGGATGGATTTGAATGATAGCCTCGTTAATGAGCAGAGGTTTTGGGACCATCTTGTATTTTCCTGATTAGTATGTTTATGAAATACTCAATGAACCTGTTTATCTCCCTGGTAAGAGCAGGTAGCATATCGGGCAACATTCTTAGTCCCCCGCTAGTATTACAGTCCCAGTTTGGTTCTGTTGAAAGGGGAATAAGCTTTCCACAAAAAAGGGTTCTTTCCCTTTTTAAAGTACATTGTTTGTTTCTATAGTTCCCACCCCTTGTCCACCTGTAACTAAAAATAGGCTTGATTTATTGGCCTGGGGACTATAAGGAGGAGATGTAAGAGACCTCCCCGTATCATCAGAGATGCTGGGATCAGAGAGCCCCACATCCCCCTGAGAGACAAGTGTGTGTTCCAGGACAGAGTTGTCCTCTTAGTTTTTGAGACTCTCCTGTGGTAAAGAGTTACAAAAGTCTGCACATAAGGGATTTCATCCACCTTTTATATTTTAAGCAGAAGCACTGTAACTAGAGAATCATCTCATAAAGTACCATGCCATACCCATCTGTGCCACTTCCCAGTTTTAAATTGTCAGGATCAAACCTTTCCCATTTGTCAAGGATACGGCCTAAGGGTGAAACTGGTGAGGTCTGTGTGGTAGTGAAGAGGTTTTTCACTGGCTCCACTTGAGACTTATAGAAAGGAGACAGCTAGGTCTTGACTCCTAATGATGGCGTCCCATGCAGAAGAAGGGGACCTGAAGGCCCCCCACAGCATCCCCTGTGAGAGACCCTAATGGATTAGACAGATATCTCTGTCCAAAACTTAGAGTGATGCCAGCTTCACTCTGAAGCAGAGACAAAAGCTGCCTGGGGGGGGTTGTCTCCTATCAGGACCTACTAACTCCTTACCAAGAAGGGAGCTAAGCCACCTGCTGGCCTCACTTAGTCCTTTGACTCCCCTGAGATAAGGGTGGGACTTTTCCCCAAGCAAAGCTCCCTTAGCCACTTGAGCCCTTTAATGGCTCAGCTGGTATTTTGAGTCCCCTGACAATTCTACTTATGCGAAATGGAGCCAACCGGGAAAGTGTGTCTTGCATTTACTCTGATAGTAAAAAGGCTAACAGGCATGGCCTTGCTTTTGTATACTTGCAGTCTCTTTAAATTTTGAAAGCTGCTTTTTTTTTTTTTTTCTCTTTCTGCTCAGGTTGACAGGCATAGGCTTTTTTTTTTTTTTTTAGGCATAGGCTTTTAAATTGCCTTCATTTAAACAAGAAAGAAATCCAACCAGGAATCTGTAGCCTCAGGCAGGATTTAAGAAAGGGAGGCTCTGAGAGCAGGCCCTTCAAGCCATTTCCCACCCAAGTGAAGGTCTCAAGCAATACCTTTAAAAACGGATGCATTTTTCTTTTCCATTAGGGAAGAGCCACTGTGCTGATTAAAATAATTAGAAAAGAAAAGAGGTTCCTCCTTCTCATTTTCAAAAATCAGAGGTTTAGCTCATAAGGGAAGTTAGTAAAAACAAAAAGATGGCAGCAATTTGACATAACAGCATCTCTAGCCACATGTCTCCATTCAGGTGCTTGATCTATTGACTAGTGCTGCCCACACCCAGTGCGAGGCACCCTTAACCCTGGCGTCACACCTCCAATCCCAATGTCACACTAAAACGCACATTGAGAAAGAAAAGCCATTTACAAAATGGGGTAAATGGAGGCTAGGCTAATAAAAAGAAAAAGGAGGGGGAGACAGGTGTGGTGGTGCACGCCAGTCATCCGAACACTCAGGAGGCTGAGGCAGGAGGATCACTGTGAGTTTGAGGCCAGCCTGGGCTACATAGTAAGCTCAAGATCACCCTGAACTACATAGTGAGACCCTGTCTCAAAAAACCTAAAACACAAAAAACACAAAAAGGGAGTGGTGGTGGTAGCTAACAAATGTGTGGACAAGGCATACCAGAAGAAAGAAGAAAAAAAGTCTTTTGTGTCTGGAAGAAAAAAAAAAAAAGCCGTACATTCTCTTCCCCTCTTTCCCTACAACCAGAAAAGCAGCAAATAGCTCTCTGCATGCCATGAGAAGAGTTCCCTGAATTCCCAGCCTAGGGGAGAGAGTGAGAGAAAAAAAGAGAAAGACAAAAAAAAAAAACCAACAAAAAAACAAAACAAAAAAAAACTTTGCCACATTTTAGAAAAAAACGCAAAATATGCTCTCCTCCTGGCTGGCTCACCAAATAATGTTACTGGGTAGCTCTTTCTAGAAACTTGCCAAATAAAATTTACTGGATTTTGGGGTGCTCATGTCTCCTTCTGGAGTTGGTTTCCATGTTCTTTTCATCTCAATCAAAAATTTAATGAAATGAGCAAAAAATGGTAGCAAAGTTTCTTGAAAAAAACCAAAGGTGAAGAGTATGGGAGAACCTGGCTCTACAGAGTGAACTTATGCCAAATAGAGGAAAAGAAAAAGAAGTACACCTTACCATGTGAGGGCAGGCCATGTGGAAGAGACACTACAATGGCAAAAACTCAGTGTGGATTGTCCATTTCATAACACCCACTCCTCGTGCTAGGCTCTCCTATCGAAACCTACTTGAGTTCTTGTGAGAAGTCCATGTACAGGGCTTTGGGAATTGTTCTGTGCTTTTCCACGTCCCGGTCTCCCGCTTCACTACTAGGTTGATGAGTACATTTGAAGTCATTCCTGGGCGTGGCACCTTATGCCTTTAATCCTGGCACTCAGGAGGCTGAGGCAGGATTGCCATGAGTTTGAAACCAGCCTGGGTTACATAGTGATTTCAAGGCCAACCTGAACTACATAGTAAGATCCCCTCTCAAAATAAATTAGCAAATAAATAAATTTGAAATCATAGCTTTGTGCATAATGGCAAAGCCCCAGGAATGTGAACTGAAAGGACTCAGGCCCGACTTGGAGGGCAGTTCTCTTGCCTTTTGGTCAAATACCAGACACTGTGTCTCAGTAATCAGAAAGTAACTCAGACAGTACTGGAAGTCTGAACCAGAGCAATTACACAAGAAAAAGAAGTGAAGGGCTCCCAAATTGGAAAAGAAGCTATCTTTGTTTGTAGATAACATAATCTTATCAATAGAAAAATCTGAAGACCACCAAAGCACTGTTGGAGCTGATAAAGACTTTTAGTAAAGTTGTAGGATGCAAAATCAACATCCTAAATGCAGTGTTCTTATATACAAACAATGAATTGGCTGAAAAAGAAATTTAAGAAAGCAATCTCATTTACAATATCCACAAACAAAATACCTAATAATAAATTTTAAACTCTTTTTATATTGGTTATACAGATTGATGAGTTGCATTTTGGCAGACACACACACATAACATACTTTGGTCTTTTTCATCCCCCCTTTGCCCTGCTGTCCCCCTTCCCTCAGCTTCATGGGGGCTTTCAATGTACATAACATATTTTGCTCACATCTATCCTCTGTTACCTGTCCTTACATTTCCTCTGTCTCCCTCTTAGTCCCTTCCCTTTGTCCAAAATACTCTTCCTTCTACTTTCTTGTCATCTTTTTCAAATTCCACATATTAGGGAGAATGTGCAATATTTGTCTTTTTGAATCTGGCTTTTTTGTTCAACATTACAGTCTTCAGCTCTATCCATTTTCTTGAAAATGACAGACTTTTATTCTTCCTTGCAGCTAAATAATACTCCACATTTTCTTTGTCCGTTCATCTGCTGATGGGCACCCTGGCTGGTTCCCATCTTGGCTATTGTGAGTTGGGTCCTAATAAACATGGATAATCGGGTATTTCTATAGTATGCTGACTTTGATTGATGTGGTATATACCAAGGAGAGGTATAGCTAGATCACATGGTAGCTCTATTTTTACTTTGTTGAGGACCCTCCATACTGATTTTCATAGCGGCTGTACTAGTTTACATTTCCCCCAACAGTGTACATCCTCACCAGCATTTATTGTTGTTGTTATTATTATAATTATTATTATTTTGTGTTCTTGGTGATAGCCTTTATGACTGAAGTGAGATGGAACTTCAATGTAGTTTTCATCTGTATTTGCCTAAGCTAAAGGTGTTGAACATTTTTCATATAGCTAGTGGCCATTTAAACTTCTTTTGAGAAATGTATATTCAAGTCATTTGCCCATTTATTGATTGAGCTATTTGATTTTTTGGTGTTAAGCTTTCTGAATAATTTATATATTCTAGAAATTAGTTCTAGATGAGAAGAGGAGCTGGTAAAGAATTTCTCCCAATCTGTAAGGAGTCTTTCTTCTCTGTTCACTATCTCCCTTGCTGTGCAGAAATGTTTTAGTTTGATGTAGTCCTATGTGTTGGTTATTTCCTGTGCTCTTGGAGGAATTCAGGAAGTCTTTGCCTGAGCTATCCCTTCCAGTGTTTCCCTATGTTTTACTTCAGCAGTTTCAAAATTTCAGGTTTTATACCAGGTTTTTGGCCCATTTTTAATTGATTTTTGTGTAGGGTAAGAAATAAGAATCTAGTTTCAGTCTTCTACAAGTGGATATCCAGTTTTCCTGGCGTCAGTTTTTAAATAGACTTTCTTTTCTTTTTTTCTAAGGTACATTTTTGGTTCCTTTGTCCAGAATGAGATGATTGTAGTTCTGTGGGTTTGTTTCTGTGTTCTTTTTTTTCTTCCATTAATCTACGTGTCTAATTTTGCACCAGTACTATGCTGCTTTTGTTACTGTGGGTTTGTAGTATAATTTAAAATCAGGTATTAAGATGTCTCCATCCTTCCTCTTTTTTGCTTAGGATTGCTTTGGCTATTCTGGGTCTTTTGTATTTCTATTTGAATTTTAAGATTATTTTTTAGTTCTGTGAAGAATGTCACTGTTATTTTGATGGGGATTTATGGAATCTATAGATCACTTTTGGTTAAGTGGTCATTTTATTAATTCTCCTAATCTGTGAACATGGGACAGCATTCTACCTTCTGGTGTGTTCTTCAATTTTTTTTCTTTAGTCTTGTGAATGTTTCGTTATAGAGGACTCTTATCTCCTTGGTTAGATTGATTCCTAGGTGTTTTTCTGAAGCTATTATGAATGGAATTGTTTCCGTGATTTCTTTCTTAGCTAGTCCGTCACTGGTACACGGTAAGATTATTGATTTTTTTTAATGTTGATTTCACATCCTGCTACATTTCTGAATTCATTTATCAACTATAAAATTCTTTTGGTACAGTCATTAGGATCTTCTAAGTATAGATCATATCATTTGTAAATAAAGATAATTAGATTTCCTTTTTTTCTGATTTATATGCCTTTTACTTTTTGATCTTGCCTAGTTGTTCTAGCTAAAGTTTCAAGAAATATATTGGATAAGACTGGTGAGAGTGGATATCCTTGCACCATTCTTGATTTTAGAGGAAATACTGTCAGTTGTCCTCTGTTCAGAATGAGATGGGCTGTCAGCTTATTATATATGGCCTTTATTATTTTAAGGAACAATTCTTTAATACTCAGTCTTAGGGTTTCTTTTCTTTTCTTTCTTTCTTTTTTTTTGTGCCAGGGATCGAACTCAGGGCCTTGAGCTTGCTAGACAAGCACTCTAACCACTGAGCTAAATCTTTGGCTCCTAGGGTTTCTATTATGAAGAGATATAGAAAATTGTTTAAGGTTTTCTATTTTATTTAAACTTTCAGAAAACAAACTCTTTGATTCATTGATTTTTTTTCATATTGTTTTCTTAGTCTTAATTTCATTAATTTCTACTCTGATCTTTGTAAGTTTCCTCCTTGTGTGAACTTTGGTTTTAATTTGCTCTTCTTTTTCTAAAACCTTGAGGTTCAACATTAGGTTATTTATTTGAGCTCACTCTGTTTTCCTGATGTGAAAATTCACTACTATAAACTTCTCTGATAGCACTGCTTTCCTTGCATCCCATAAATTCTGGTATGTCATATTGACATTATCATTTAATTTTAAAAACTGTCTAATTTCTTCTTTAATTTCATCTGTGACCCATTGGTTATTCAAAGGGTATTATTTAATTTCCATGTGTTTATGCAGTGTGGTGATGTCCTTTGCCCTTTATTTCCAATTTTATTACACTATGATCTGATAATATGCATGGGATAATTTCAATTCGTTTGTATATCATAAGCATGGTCTATGACCTAGTATGTGGTCTATTTTGGGGAAAGCCCCATGTGCTGCTGAGAAGAGTGTGTATTGTGTTGCTTTTGGGTGGAACACTCTGTAGATAACTATTAAGTCCATTTGTTCAAAGATTTGGTTCAGCCATGATATTTCTTTGTCTATTTTTTGTCTAGCTGATCTATTTGTGACAATGAGGTGTTGAGCTGTCCCACTGCAATTGTGTTAGTACTTACCTGATTTTTCATGTCCATTAATGACTGTATTATATAGTTGGGTGTGCCAGTATTTGGTGCATATGTTTTTATGATTGTTGTCTCTTCCTCTTGAATTGTTCCATTAACAAGAATGTTGTGACCTTCTTTGTCTCTTCTGATCAAACTCAGCTTCAAATACACTTTGCAAATAGAATAGCTACCCCTGGTTTTTTCTGAGTTCCCATCACATGGAGTATTGCTTTCCATCCTTTGACTTTCAGTTTATGAAATTGTTTTTTAGTAAAATATGTTTTAAGCATTATATTGTTGGATCTTGTTTCTTGATTATTCTGCCAATTTGTTTCTTTTGATTGAGATCATTCACACTGATGGTTATAACTGACATGTATTGACTTATTCTTGTCATTATATTATTTTCCTGTTTTTTTGTTCCCTTTTTCGTCTTCTGGTTAATTGCTTGCCTCACCTGGTGGAGTCATTCTATTGGGATTCTTGGAATTGTCTTCATTGTCTTTTTCTGGAATACCCTTCAGAATTTTTGGAGTGTGGGTTTTGTGGTCACGAATTTCTTCAGGTGTTCTTTGTCATGCAGATATCTTATTTCTCCATCAATTTTGAAAGATAATTTTGTAAGATACATCAACCTTCATTGGAAGTTGTTTCCTTTTAGGGCCCAAATACTTCATTTCAAGCTCTCCTTGACTTTAGGGTTGGTACTGAGAAATCTGCTGAGATTCTGATGAGTTTTACTTTATAGCTGATTTATTTCTTTTCTGTAACAGATTTTAGTATTCTGTTCTTGTGTTGAATTTCTATAATCTTGACTATTGAACGCTTTGGTGTAGTTTTTCTGATCATAGCTATTTGGGAGTTTTGTATGCCTCACTTATCTTTATGTCAATTCCTTTTCCATGTGTGGAAATTTTCTACTATTATTTCTGTAAACAGATTTGTATGCACTTTGTGCTATCTTCTGATTTTTCTTTGGTTGTAATTAATCATATATTAGTATTCTTGACATCATCTAGCAGCTGTTGAATTGGTATTTTGTGATCCCTTGATATTTAAAAAAAAAAATCTTTCATTTGATGATCCCTAAGCCTAACCCTATCTTCTATATCTGATATTCTATCTTCATATTGATTGACTCTGTTGCATATACTGTCAATAAAATTTTTAGTCTCCTGGATATCTTTTTAATTCCATTTTATGGAAGCCAGTTCTTTTCTGTGTTGGGCATTCATAGTTTCCATGTCTTTTCTAAGCTCCTCTATTTTTTCAAAAAAATGGGTGTCTACTCTAGATTCACTATATCCTTCATTATGGTCATCATCTCTTTAATTATCTGTATAGTTACTTCTGTTTTGACTTTGCCAAGAGATTTATTCACCTGCTTTGTTACTTCCACTGCTACCATTTCATAAAATTCAACTGGGTGGATTTCTTCCACTTCAGTGCCACTTGATTTGCTTTAGGCAAGTTGGGTATATTAGGTTGTATATTTCTTCCACATTTTCTCATTTTCTATTTTTTTTTGTTTATTTGTTTTCTGCATTGAGGTTTGCGAACTATATATAGTAGGTATTTTATTACTAGTATTGAGACCCTTTTAGGTAATGACTACTTTTCAGAGATGTCTTCTAGTTGTAGCCGGCTTTGGGCCTTTGAGTCTGTCCCAGAATCTTACTTCTTCTGTTTATTAGGGATAAAATGTTGCAACCTGTTTGGCCCAGAACCCAGTCCTTTGATACTGGACTATAGCATTGCTCACGACCTCCAGGCAATCTGGGTATTGGCATACAAGGAAGACAAATTGATCACAACAACTATGTCACCTGAGCTACAGTAGTGCAATCAGTAATAACAATAGCATCAAATGAACTGGAAAATTACAAACTGTAATAATTAATATTTTGCCACTTTTAACTATAGGTACAAGATTTATAGCTCTATAACAGAATCTAAGACAAATTAGAAAATTATACACTCAATAGAACAGTTGTACCGCCATCACCATAAAGCAGTCTTCAGCCATAGTAACATATAGAGAACTACCTATAGATTCAGAAGGGTAAATAATATGGGTATAGAAGCATGAAGAAAAAACAGAAAAGAAATAGATAATGAAAAACAAAGCAATGGAAGATGTGAGGAATGTAATAAGATCGATTTAAAAGTTCCTGCTGAGGAGCAAAGGGAAATTAGTGGTATTAGATAACAGTAACAGAGGAGACTAAGAAAAGGATAAATAATAGGGAGTGGAGATTAAACTAGAGGAAAAGAAAATTTAAAAACACTAAGGGAACAAGGTGAAAGAGAGAGAGAGAGATGAGAAAAGAAGAGAGAGAGAGACAGAAAATAAATGGAGGGCCTATTCAAACAAATAAAACAAAGTAATATTAAAAGGGGGGGCAAGAAAATGAATGGTAAAACTCCAAGCTCCACCAAAAGAAGAAAGATAGTAAAAGATCAGAAACATACCCACAGAAGAGGGAAAAAAAATGATTGAATGAGTGGAGAAGGAGAAAAAAAGAGAGAAAAATATTCCCTTGTATTTCCAGAAGAGTGTTTTCTTCTAGAGCCAGTAATCTTTAATCTTACAAGTCATAATCCTCTTTGCCCCTCTTTATGGTCTCTGAGTTTATATGGAGGTTACTCAGTCCGGGTGAACCTCTCTCCAAAATCCTGTTTTTGGCAGCAGTTCAAGCTGTGGTATCAGACCAAGAAAGGCTGGGGGCCTTGGTTCCAAGGCACCTGTTGTTAATTCCTGCTGGTTGGGGACCAGTGCTCGTTACCAGATATATATTTTGGTGTCCATGGCACAGGGTCCTGATGCTGGCTCAGGAAGCCCAGAAAATCAAATCTACATGAGACTAATGTGGGAAGATTTCTGCAGGCCCGGTGATGTCATAGGGTTCTGGGTAGTGTGTCAGGCATCCAGAGTACTGGGCAGACAGGTAGATCCTTGACACCTGATGCCTAATCAGGCAGAGAACTGGCTTTGTGTGTCAGGCAGGGACTGTGCCAGGACTCTTGCTTAGTGCAACATGGAGATTCCGATGTGACCAGAGTGGAGGCAGTGTCCTGGTGCTGAATGGATGCTGTCACACTCCAGACAGAGTCTCTGGAGGGTCTAGGATTGGAGCAGGGCAGTGAGGGCTGGGTATGGAGTACAGTCTCCAACTAGACTGGCATTAGCTCTGTGTGCTCGATGAACATCCCAGTTGGCATGGGATAAACTACAGGCTTCCAGTGGTGACTCAAGTGTGCCCAGGACCCAATATTGAAAACTCCCAACACAGGCACTGAGCATTTACTTATCCTCTCAGTGTCTGGGATCAGGTAGATGAGGAGGGAGCAGCTCGCATCCCTGATCGCTTGCCCCTGGTGTGTGCTGGGTGAAAATACTGCTGGGTTGCAGCCTCCTCTGTGTTTGGAGAGTGGACAAGGAGATGAAGGGCCCATATGTCCAGGTCTATCCTGTGAGGCTAGCCTCTGTCACGCTGCTAGGACACTCCAGCTATTTGGGAACTTCTCAAAATGACCGTTCCCATGATGGATGAGGGCAGAGGCCCCTCATGCCAGTCCTGCCAGACTGCTTCCCTCTTTTAAACTCCTATAGGTATGTTTTGTTTGATTTTCAAGCCTCTTTTTTTCAAAATGATCTTGTGCATCAGTGTGTAGGTTCCTCCCCTTCTTCCAATCACCTATGTTGTTAGTCGATCAGTGAATATCTCAGACATGACTCTCCTCCATTTAGCCATGTTAGATCTCTGCTTCTTCGATTCTGATGCCTTCTTTCATATCAAGGAAGTTAGATTAGTGTAATAATAATGACATCTGCATAACTCTTCCCTAGCATACCTAGCGAAGAGAAATAACGTACCTGATTTTGAAAGTTTGGCAAGAATCAGTTATGCTTGCTTGGGAGGACAGAGCCTCCCATTTCTTCCTTGGGAGAGAGCTTCACCCTGAGTAATCCTCTTCCTCTTGGACACTGTAAGCCTTGACCTCGGCAGTTCTCCGAGAGGGGCTGCCCTCCTTCATCTAGGGTAGTGGGCGACTGGGTGAGAAAGTCCATTCAGTGTGAGGCTGCGGAATTATTGGCTTAGTTATTTGTCAGGCACATTGTCCAATTAGTCTTTGTCGGTAATAAAAGTGATATTCATTACTATTATTAGTCTTACTCTTTTATTTTCAATTTTCTTGGAACCAGAGCAGAAGGACATTGTTTATTGAAAATATCTACACTTACTAATGCCTAACATATTTATTTACTTTGTGTTTCTCCCTAGTGGGACAAAAACTTCAGGGCAGATATTTATTTTGCCCTCTGCTATAACCACAGTGCCCAGGACTCACCCAAGGTAGGCTCTCAATAAATAGTTGTTAAATGAGGACATCAATTATTATGGCAGAATAAACTAGGGTGATGACCTCAGGGCTGAATGAAGTTTCCCTGCGTCACCTCCATGGAATTGTGGATTGCTAATTTCCTATCTGTTCATTATTAAGAGTATGCTAATGGTGTATACTTTTCCTGCCCCCGTTGTCTAATTTTCTAATTGAGTTCTGATGGATGAAGAAGAAAAAAGTGTGTTTGACAGATGTTCATCTGGGACCTTAGATATAAAATATTTTTATTGCATTTTGGCTTTTATCTAGTTTTCCATGACATAAATTTGCTGAATAAATGACATCTGGGTATGTGGGGTGTTATGCTCATCATTATGAAGTTGAGAATGGTACATAAATTATTTGAAGTTGACAAGAAATTTTGCTTCCATCAGGGTCAATCAGCAGCCAGATTATCACGTTTCTAAATTTGACTTTAGATTATATTGAGCCTTTAAATGTTCTCTTAAAACTATTTGTCAGACTCAGATTCCTTTTTGCTTTCTGGATTTAGGCATGATAAATTTTACCGTGTGTATGTGTATTCTTTGGTACTTTTATCTTTTTGGTTCTCTTCTTTTCTATTTACCAGGCCTGGGTAATGTTAGGGTTTCAAGTTTGGAATGGGTTTTGAGGAAAAATTAAAGACTTAAGCTTAATTGTGTATGTGTGTAGATGCATGTGCAGTAGTAGTTTCTGGTTCAAGTTCTTTTAAGAATACGTTTTATATTGCTTTTTGTTGTTATTGTTCCTGATGGTAACATTTCATTTAGAACCCTAAGAGAAGGGATAGTTATGATAAAATTGTGATATTCCTGCACTTAGTGGTCATAATGCCATTGTAATATCAAAATACAATGAAGTCAATTAGAACTTTTTAAGCTTTTGATTTATTTTGAGTTCATTTTGGCATGGTAATTTTGTATACGATAATTTCATTCTTCTATGTGTGGAAATTCAATTTTCTCATCACTGTTTACTGAAAAGACCAACTTCCTGTGTTAGACAACCTTTGTGATGACCTGCGCCTCCTGGCAGTCACATTGTGCTTCCTTCCTCTTGAGTACGGGCTTGAACAAGCTTGTACAAAGTGTGCACCTTGTGACTTGCACCTGAGTACAATATGATAAAAGTATGGGAGTCACTTCTGAGGTCGGGTTACAAAGGATTATGCCTTTCACTCAACACTCCTGCTCTTTGGGTTACTCTCTCTGATAGAGCCAGCAACTATTCTAGAAGCCGAAGACCCCTCTCTGCCAGCAGCCAGTGAGGAGCAGAGGCCTCTGTTGGTCCCACAGCTTCATGGAACTCAATCCTGCCCACAGGATTCTTTCTGGAACTCCACCCCAGCTGAACCTTGAGATAGGTGCACTCACTTTGATTTTTATCTCTTGAGATCCCTTTAGCTGGGGAACCTAGATGAGTCACGCTTGCTTCCCAAAGAAACTTCAAGCTGGTAAGTGTCTGGTATTTTACACTTTGGAGATTTTGTCACAAAGCACTAGATAACTATACATATCCAAACCCATCATGAAAAAGCATTTTTGTAATTTATCAATTTAGCTCTTATTTAGGATCTTCTTCTATTTTAGTTAAAAAACAAAAGACTCTTAATCATTTGACCTACAAAAGGATCTGTTACCCTGTTATCCATCAGGGTCGCTTGCTTTCTCAGTTTCTGCAAGTCATACCGAAGGACTTTACTAAGATGTAGCAGATAATTACTGGCAAGTATACTACATTTTAATTTAGAAGCAGTTTATTTAATCCAATATCTTAAAATATTGGGGAAATTACAATAATAATTTTTATATATTGTTGCCAAGGTAGCATGCTTGATATATTTTTATATTTTTACATTGCATTAAGGATATTTTTCTTAAAAACTTTGATTGCAAGATTTAGACCATTCAACTTACAGAATATATTCCCCCAAAACCTGATAGTCAGCATGATCTTTATGTTCAAATTAATGAATTGAATATATTTTCAGCCAAGAAAGACTCATTTAAAAATTTAAAATATGTATATATATTTAAAAAGAATATTTTATAAACCACTGAAGAACAAATTAGGGTGCACACTTCATACGAGCTTGTTCAGGACCCAACTTGAGTTGTTTTTGCTTGCAACAGCAAAAGGATAGGTTGATCCCTGGCAAAGGAAGGAAAAGAAAGTGTGCTAACCAGGTGTGCACCTGCAAAAATCAGGTCTAGGAAGAATTTTTAAATTTGGTAACAGACAATGTTAACTTTCCTCCCTTACCATCAATGTCACAAGGCATGATTTTTCAGGGTGAAACTTGATTGTCTTCTGCATTTCTCTTTGGAGAAAATAAAATTGTCTAAAAATACTATTAATTTTATTCATAAAAAATAATTATTATTGCTATTTTATGAAGAAGGATAATCTGCATAGAATAAGAATACATTATCCAAAGAACACATTTATGATTTGTGGATCATCATATTGTAGGAATGAAGTGGGACGCTCAGTGTGAAAATGACTAGAGTAAAGCCTGATATTGTATGTCTCAGTTACTTATTTTTTAATACATTGATTTACTCGACTGTGACTACAGGTAATGGTGAAGGCAGTAAGGGATTAGGTTATCAGGGTACAAAGGTTTTGAGCAGAACTTTGAGTTTGTTAGCGAAGTTTCAGCCTCTATAGTTCAAAATATTTTCAAAATTATATGATATTGAAGAGACTAGATTTTTCTTCTCTAGAAAGAACAAAATGCTAGCCCTTAGGATAATGTGGGAGAGAAAGCTGGCTGACCCTGTAGACTGTTGAACTTTGGAATGGGCCACTCAGTGAAATTGTGAAATCTCATTCGTTGGCTGCCTGCACAAGTAGAGTATTTTCTCATCTGTCTGGTATGTTAGGCTAGAGATGGGATGGGGTGCAGGAGAATGAAGTGATCCCTCAAGGTCCATCTAAGCCTAAAACTGTCAATTTTTTGGAGTGGAATGCATGGTGTTGGGTAATAGGGAAACAAAACATTTCTTATCAAGAAGACATTTTACAAATAAGAATTTGTAATTCTTGGGAATTTTCTTAGGAATCAATTAGTAAAAGATCCATAATATATTATTACCCTTATTTACAAGCTTTGCTTTTAAATGACATCTATATGTGGCACACTTTTGTTATTTATATGTGATCCTATAGTGCATGCTATTGTAAGCATTGTCTATACAGAGCTCTCTACTTAGCCTGTGCGTTTCTTCCTAGGTGGGTACCGTGTCTTTACCATCATATTCCTAGAACCTGGGATGGTCCTGGACAGTAGGTGTGGCCAGCTCATGAAGACAGCTCTTGAACTATTTTTAATGGGCCAAAGTGATCTGGAGACACCCATGTTGGGCTGCTTCTGTGACCTTTTCTTGTAGAGTTTATCTTACCTAGTTCGGGGTCGTTGTCATTTCTAATTCCCTTGACTTTGATACTGGTTTTGTTATTTTTTATGACTGAGAGAAACTGTATTTTAATGGCAGGGCACAAACTTCACCAGATTATAAATATGCTTACGTAGTTACTGATCACGCTCATCTGTAAAATGGTGCTAATAACAGCGCTCACCTCACGGGGGTTCACAAAGGACTAAGTGCAGTAAGGTATCCAATGAGTTTAGCACAATAACCTGATAATGAGGGAGGGAAAACAATAGCACCTATCATTGCCTTGTCCCTGCAGCTCACCACAGTTAATACTGCTCCTTCCATAGAGGAGCACGCCCTCAGGTTGAACTGAAGTGGTAGGTCAAGATTGAGGGGAGCAGGTGAGAATTTAACAATAGATGGTTAGTAGATCCTCATTTGACTTAGTGGTGAGCATATTTTAATTCAACACATTTAAATTATTCTTATCAAAATTATTGCTTTTATTAAGAAGAAGATGCATCTGTAACCACAGCAGTCTGTGGGGCTGAGGCAGTTTGAGCTCAGCTTGGGTAATTTAGAAAGACTCTGTGTCAAAATTTTAAAAATAAAATATAAAATAGTTGAGAATTTAGATCAGTGCAAAGGCCCTGGATTCAATGGCCAGTACTACTACTACTGCTACTGCTACACACACACACACACACACACACACACACACACACACACACACACCTGCTTTTACTAAAACCATCATCAATCCTCTCTGCATTGGGGAGGATTTCCACACCTTCCCTTAATACCTTGTGTTTCCGTGTCAACTTTCTGAAAGTACTACCATATGCTTTCATAAAAAATCCATTCACGCTGGGCGTGGTGGCGTACACCCGTAAGCCCAGCACTTAGGAGGTTGAGGGAGGCTGAGACAGGAAGATCGCTGTGAGCTCAATGCTGGCCTGGGTTACACAGTGAGTTCAAGGCCAGCCTGAACTACACAGTGAGACCCTACCTCAAAAAAAGAAAATCCATTCTCACAAGTTATCATGAATTTCAAGACTTTCATTACAGATAAACATAATTACTGCAGTATTTAGGGTACATTTATGATGCTATACAGTATAAATAAAAAGTACTAGTGTATACTTTTCCATGGATATATTCTCAGAATAATTTAAAAAATTTTTGTTTTTGAGCTAGGAATAGTGTATTTGTAAAAATCATTGCTATTAATCTTTGTGAGTTACAGTTACCATGACATTTTAATTTCTCAAAGAGTGTTAAAAGCAAAAACTAAGATAGTAGGTAAACTAGTTATTTGTCACTGAACCAAGAAGATTTATTGGTACATTTTAGATATACATAATGCTTGCATTCGTCATAGCTAATTTGTACCTGTTCATGATATATCTTGCTTTTTCCCCCTTCCCCACCCCTCCCTCAACTCCTCTTCTCCTCCTTATTTACAACAGCTTTATTTACATTTTTTACATTTTTTCCCTCTCTTTTTCTTTTCCCTTCCTTCCTTTTCCCCTCTCTTCTCCCTGGTTCTCCTTCCCATATGAATATTTTCTTTCTTTTTCACTATATCTATTATACATTTCATCCATATTTACTTTTATGGTTTCTCACACCAGAGAAACAATGCAATATTTACTCATGTGTCCAATTTATTTCACTTAAGAGTATGTTCTCAAGTTCACTTAAGAGTATGTTCCAGTCACCTAGAAATGTCTCAAGTTTATCCTTTTTTATGACAGACCAGTACTCCATTATATATTAAAAAAAACCCTACATTTTCTTTGTCCATTCATCAGTTTCTGGGCATTTGTGTTGTTTCCAAGATTTATCTATTACAAACTGTGTTGCTATAAACATGGGTGTGCATATATTGCTGTGGTATGATGCTTTTAATTCTTCCAGGAAGATACCAAGAAGAGAGATAGCTGGGTCAAATGGAACTGGTAGTCCTAAATTTCTGAGCAACTTCCACAATGATTTCTACAATGGTTGAACCAGTTTACACTCCCACCAACAGGGGAGAAGGGTTCCTTTTTCCCCACGCCCCACCAGCATTTCTTATTGGCTGATAGCTTGATAATAGCCATTCTTTCTGGAGTGAAAAAGAATCTCAATTTTGTTTTGATTTGCATCTCTTGAATGACCAGTGAGATTGAACATTTTTTCATGTTTATTTGCCATTTCTACTACTTCATCTGAAAACTGTCTATTCATTTCAGCTTTGGATTGGGTCTTTAAATTTAGAAGGAGGTTTGATTTTTTTGAGTTCTTTAAGTAATGTAGACATTAATCCTTTGTCAGAGGAACAGCTGGCAGAAATTTTTTACCACTCTGTGGATTGTCTCTTCACTCTGTTGGTGATTTCTTTTGCTGTGCAAAAGCTTTTTAATAAGATTAGATCCCAGTTTTTGATTCTTTGTGATATTTCCTAAACAATTGGGGTTTTGTTCATAAAGTCTTTGCCTACACTTGTCTTCAAGAATTGTAGATATTCTATCTTCCCCAGTAGATTTAGTGTTTCTGTTTTAATATTTAGATCTTTGTTCCAGTTTGTTTTTAGTTTAGTGCATGGTGAAAGATATGGGTCTGGTTTTAATCTTTGTCATATGAAAAGTTAGTTTTTCCAACACCATTTATTAAAGAGGTTATCTTTCTTCCAGTGAGGGTGTTTGTTCCCTTTGTCAAAGATAAGTTGGCTGAGAGTGTTTGGACTTGTTTCTGCATCTTCTAATCTGTTCCATTGATCCTTGGGTCTGGTTTATTGCCAGTACCATGCTGTTTTTATCACAATGGATTTGGAATATAATTTCAGGTCAGGGATTGTGATGCACCCTGCTTTGTCTTTGTTGCCCAGAAATACTTTTGCTATTCTAGGTTTCTTCTGATTCCAAATGAATTTTAAGATTGCTTTCTCTAATTCCACAAGGTATGCTATTGGTATATTTATTGGGATTGCATTAAATCTGTACAACAATTTGGGAGTATGACCATTTTCACTATATTGGTTATTCCTACCCAAGAACAACAGATGTCTTTCCATTTTCTGATATCCTCTTCAATCTCCTTTTTCAGGGTACCGTAGCTTTCAAC
The DNA here is from genome assembly GCA_004026905.1 of Hystrix cristata. Lineage (NCBI taxonomy): Eukaryota > Metazoa > Chordata > Mammalia > Rodentia > Hystricidae > Hystrix > Hystrix cristata. Next base: position 41,270 of record PVJO010014999.1, read on the forward strand.
GTACAGGTCTTTTACTTCCTTCATTAAATTGATTCTTACATACTTCATCTTTTGCATGCTATTGTGAAAGATGTTGCTTCTTTAATTTCTCTTTCAGTGAGTTTGTTATTTATGTACAGGAATGCTATTGATTTTTGAGAGCTGACTTTGTACCCCTACACTGCTGAATTTGTTTATTAAATTTAGAAGTCTTCTGGTGGAGTTTTTGGGGTCTTTTATGTAGAGTGTCACTCTTTAAATTTTTTAATTGCATAGATTTGAGTCTTATCTTTCCTTTTTTGATAAGACTGGATAGGGTTTTGTTGATTTTATTTAATCTTTCAAAGAACCAACTCTTTGAGTCATTGATTCTTTGTATTGTTTTTTCAATCTCAATTGCATTAATTTGAGCTCTAATCTTTGTAATTTCATCCCTTGTATGAGGAGGGCTTGAGTTGTTCTTCTTTTTCTAGAAGTTTGAGATTCAACATTAGGTCATTTATTTGAGCTTGCTCTGTTTTCCTAATGTGGGAGTTCAATGCTATGAATTTCCCTCATCGCACTGCTTTTATTGCATCTTATAAATTCCTGTATTTTTTTTGGCATTATCATTTAACTGTAGAATTGAATTCTGACTAATTTCTTCTTTAACTTAATCTGTGACCCATCCATTGTTCAGGGGGTTGTTCTTTAATTTCTATATGTTTATGTAGTTTTTGTGGTTTCTTTTGCCATTGATTTCTAGTTTTGTAGCACTGTGGTCTGGTAATGTGCATGTGACAATTTAAATTCCTTTGCATTTATTTAAGTATGTTTTATGAGCTAGTATGTGGTCTATTTTGGAGAACTTTCTGTGTGCAGCTGAGAAGAATTTTATTCTGGTGTTGTGGGATGGAACACCCTGTAGACATCTACCGAATCCATTTGTTCACAGGTTTGGTTCAGTTCTAATATCTCTTTATTGATTTTTTTGGTCTAGTTTTTCTATTTATGACAGTGGCATATTGAGGTGTCCCATTATAATTATATTAGTGTTTATTTGATTTTTCATGTCCATTAATGTTTGTCTCATTTAGTTGGGTACACTAGTATTTGGTGCATAAATATTTATGATTGTTATCTCTTCCTCATGGAGTTTTCCCTTAACAAGTATGTTGTGAACTTCTTTGTCTCTTTTGATCAGTCTTGGCTTGAAGTTAACTTTGTTTGTGATTAGGATAGCTACCCTTGATTTTTTTCTGGGTTCATGTCATGAAATATTGTCTTTCATCTTTTGACTTTCAGTCTATGAATTTCTTTCTGAATTAAATGTGTTTCTTGTATGCAGCATATTATTGGATGTTGTTTCTTGAACCACTCTGCCAATCTGCTTCTTTGGATTGGTGAATTGAGACCATTTACTTTGATGGTTATAACTGTTATGTAGTGACTTACCTTTAGCATATTATTTTCTTCTTGATAGTTCCCTGTTTTCTCCTCTTTTTAACTACTTGCCTTGCCTGGAAGATTCTTTCTATTGATGTCCTTGCAATTATAGTCTTTTTCTTTTTCTAGGATATCCTTGAGAATATTCTGGAGAATTGGTTTGGTGATTATGAATTTCTTCTGTTGTCATTTTTCATGGAAGTAATGTATTTCATTATTGAGTTTGAATGATAGTTTGGCCGGGTACATTAATCTGGGTTAGAGATTGTTTTCTTTTAAGGCTTGAAATACTTTGCTCCAAGCTTTCCTTTACTTAAGAGTTTGCATTGAAAAGTCTGCTGTCATTCTGATGGACTTTTGTTTATAGGTGATTTGTTTCTTTTCTCTAACAACTTTTTTTTTAAACCAAGAACATATATTGGTACAATGTATACATAATGGCCATATTTCTCATGTTATTTTGCACCTGTACGTGATGTATCTTGATTTTCTCCCCTCTTCCCCACCTCTCCCTTCCGCTCCCCCACCCTTCCCAACTTAATAGCAGATTTATTTACATTTTTCTCTTTCCCCTTTCTATCCTTTTCTGCTTCCTTCTTTTCCCCTTGCTCCCTTTCTAGTTCTCCTCTCTTTTGAATATCATCTTTCTTTTCCTGAATATCTATTATACCTCTTTGTCCTTATCTACACTTATTCTCCTATCAGAGAAACAATTCAATGTGTACTCATGAGTGTCAGATTTATTTCACTTAAGAGTATGTTCTCAAGGTACATCTATTTACCTACAAATGTCTCTAGTTTGTCCTTTCTTATGGCAGAGTAGTACTCTATTGCGTAGAAAAACCACATCTTCTTTAGGCATTCGTTAGTTGTTGGGCGTTTGGGTTGTTTCCAGGTCTTAGCTATTACAAATTGTGTTGTTATGAACATGGTTGTGCATATATTGCTGTGGTATGAGGTTTTCAATTCTTCTAGGAAGATACCAAACAGAGGAATAGCTGAGTCAAATTGTTTTCATTTGCGTCTCTCAAATGGCCAGTGATGTTGAACACTTCTTCATATATTTATTTGCCATTTTTATTTCTTCATCTGAGAAATCTTTATTCTTTTCAGATGCCCATTTTTGGATTAGGTCTTTAAATTTGGGGGGGGTTGATTTTTTTGAGCTCTTTATATAGTCTAGATGTTAGACCTTTGTCTGAGGAACGGCTGGCTGGCAAAGATTTTTTTCCCAGTCTGTGGATTTTCATCCCACTCTATTGGTGATTTCTTTTGCTGTCAAAAGCCTATGAAAAGGATGTGGTCCCAACCACTGATTCTTTGTATTATTTCCCATGCAGTCTGGGTTCTGTTCATAAATTTTTTTCCTACCCCTATATCTTCGAGAGTTGTTCCTATTCTATTTTCCAGTAGATTTAGTCTTTCTGTTTTGATGTTTGGATCTTTGATCCACTTTGATTTTACTTTTGAGAGAAATGTATCTAGTTTTAGTTTTTGTCAGGTGGCAAGCTGATTTTTCCAACACCATTTCATAAAGAGGCTGTCTTTATTCCAGTGAGAGTGTTTGGCTCCTTTGTGGAAGATGAGGTATTTGAGTGTGTTTGGAGTTGTTTCTGAAACTTCTAATCAGATCCATTGATCCTCAGGTCTGTCTTTATGCCAGTACCATGCTGTTTTTATCACAGTAGCTTTATGGGATAGTTTCATTTAAGGGATTGTGATTCCCCTGCTTTGCCCCTGATGCCCAGGATTGTTTTTGCTGTTCTTGGTCACTTCTCGTTCCAGATGAATTTCATGATTGCTTTTTCTAATTCTTTGAAGTATGTTAATGGAATTTTGATTGGAATTGCATTGAATCTGTATAGTAATTTAGGAAGTATGGCCATTTTCACTATGTTGGTTCTTCCTACCCAAGAACATGGTATATCTTTCCATTTTCTGATATCCCTGTCAATTTCCTTTTTTAGAGTACTGTAGTTTTCAATGTAAAGGTCTTTTACTTGCTTTGTTAAATAGTTTCCTAGGTAGTTCATTTTTTTTTTTTTGGATGTGATTATGAAAGGTATATCTTCTCTTATTTTTTTCTCAGTGAGCTTCTTATTTGTATATAGGAATGCTAGTGACTTCTGGATGTTGACTTTGTATCCAGCTTCGCAATTGAATTTAGTTAAAGGTTTTGGTGGAATTTTTGGGCTCTTCAATGTGGAGTATCATGTCTTCCACAAATAATGATAGTTTAACTTGTTCCTTTCCTATTTTTATTCCTTTTGTTTCTTTCTCTTGCCTGATTGCTCTGGCTAATGTTTCTAGAACTATATTGAATAGTAGTGGTGATAGGGGACATCCTTGTCTTGTTCCAGATTTTAGTGTGAAAGCTTCCCATTTCTGGCCATTTAGTGTGATGCTGGCCATTAGATTGTCATAGATGGCTTTTATCAGATTGAGATATAGACTATCTATTCCTAATTTCTGTAGAGTTTTTATCATGAATGGGTGTTGGATTTTGTCAAATGCTTTTTCTGCACTTTTTGAGATGATTATGTGATTTTTGTCTTTGATTCTGTTGATATAGTGTATTACATATATTTATTTGAGTATGTTAAACTATCCCTGCATCCCTGGGATGAATCTTACTTGGTTGCAGTGCATAATCTTCTGATAATTCATTGCATTCTATTTGCCCATAACTGTTGAGAATTTCCGCATCTATGTTCATTAGGGAAATTGGCCTGTAGTTCTCTTTTTCGGTTGGATTCTTTTCTGGTTTTGATATTAGGGTAATGCTTGCTTCCAGGAATGATTTTAGAAGTACTGCTTCCTTTTCAATTTCTTTAAAGAGTTTGAGGAGTAGTCATATTAGATTACCTCTGAATGTCTTGTAGAATTCAGCTGTGAAACCGTCAGGACCTGGGCTTTTCTTTGTTGGTAGGTTTTTAATTACCTTTTCAATTTCAGTGGCTGATATTGGGTTATTAATACCTTTATCTCATCTCCATTCAGTTTTGGTAATTCATATGTTTCTAAGACTCTGTCCATTTCTTCAGTGTTTTCAATCTTGTTTGAGTAGAGGTTCTTGAACTAGGTGCTGATGATCCTTTGGATTTCCATAGGGTCAGTTGTGACTTCATCCCTTTCATTTTTTATTGCATGGGTTTGGGTCTTTTCTTTCCTATTTTTGATAAGGTTGGCTAAGGATTTGTCTATTTTATTTAATCTTTCAAAGAACCAACTTTGATTCATTGATTCTTTGTATTGTTTTCTCAGTGTCAATTGCATTAATTTCATCTCTGATCTTAATAATTTCCTCTCTCAGATGAACTTTGGGTTTGATTCATTCTTCTTTTTCTAGATGTTTGAAGTTCAACATTAAGCTGTTTATTTGAGTGTGTTCTGCTTTTCTTATGTGAGTTCAACACAGTGAATTTCCCTCATCGCACTGCTTTCTTTGTGTCCATTAGGTTCTGGTATGTTGTATTGGCATTTTCATTTAACTGTATAAATTTCTTAATTTCTTCTTTAATTTCTTCTGTGACCCTGCTGTTGTTCAGGAGGATGGTATTTAGTTTCCATGTGTTTATGTGTGTGTGTGTGTGGTTTTTTTTTTTTTTTTTTTTTTTTTTTTTTTTTTTTTTTTTTTTTTTTTTTTTTTTTTTTTTTTTTTTTTTTTTTTTTTTTTTTTTTTTTTTTTTTTTTTTTTTTTTTTTTTTTTTTTTTTTTTTTTTTTTTTTTTTTTTTTTTTTTTTTTTTTTTTTTTTTTTTTTTTTTTTTTTTTTTTTTTTTTTTTTTTTTT
>PVJO010015000.1:0-46460 GCA_004026905.1 Hystrix cristata
AAAATCATCATATCACAGTGATATATGCACAACCATGTTCGTAGCAGCACAATTTGTAATAGCTAAGTCTTGGAAACAACCTAAATGCCCAACAACTGATGAATGGCTAAAAAAAGATGTGATTTTTCTACACAATGGAGTAGTAGTCAATTATTTTAAAAAGAAGAAGAGAAAGAATGTTAGGAAATCATGTGGAAACCCATGTCAGTGAGAGAGTGTTTTCCATGAAGAATTCTATTATTGATGGCATTCTCTTAATAGCTTTGTGACATTGTAAATGTTCATATATTTAAGAAAAATAATATCTAAATCAGGCCACATGTAAATAAGTAAATTAGGAAACTATTATTATAACTTAGTAAAAATAATATGATTATATGATTTAAATCAATATCTAAAAATTCTCTGAAAAGTCTGTCATTTTCAAAGAATGTTTTACTTTCTTCTTTTCTAAGATCCCGTAAGTCAGAAATCCTAGAAACTCTCTAAAATGTGTTGTGTTTAAGGACACTGAAATAATGATGTGTAAAAATGTAAATGAAGAGATCTACTAGCTAAATTAGGAGTAATTCTCAAGTTCCAGCCTAGGCCAAAACGGATTCTACTTGTTGAGACTACAACAGACCAGCTTGACCAAATTAGCCAACAAGTGGATCCTGCTGCGTGGTATAATGGGATACCTGGCAAGGCCAATTCTACTATACCAGTAATTATTAGACTGAAAGATCCCAGCCAGTTTCCTAATCAAAGGCAATACCCAATCAGAGAAGAGGCACGTAAAGGTCTTCAGCCTCTCATAGACAAGTTTCTCAAATATGGGCTCCTGAAACAATGCCAGTCTCCTTGTGACTCTCCTATTCTCCTTATAGTTAAGCCCTCAGGAGAATATCAGATGGTATAAGACCTCCGCCTCATTAATGAGGCTGTCATCCCAATCCATCCTTCAGTGGCAGACCCATATACAATTCTCTCGAGCATATGGGAACAAAGTTCTCCCTGCTCCTAACCCAGGTGGACCACTTATTGTCCATCCTGGAGACCAGGTGCTTATAAAAAGCTGGAGAGAGGGAACACCTGATGAGCAGCTAAACCCAAAATGGAAAGGCCCTTCCTCAGTGATCCTTGCCACACCCACTGCAGTAAAGGTGACAGAAACAGATAACTGGATTCATCTTTCTAGAGTGAAGCTAGCTCCACCTGAGCTGTCAGAAGAACAAGATCACCAAGAAGGAGTAAGTTACTCCTGTGAGCCTCTGGAAGACTTAGTTTCTCTTTAAAAAACAGAACACTAATGCTACTACAGAAAAAATATAAACAATCCAACCTACTCCCCATATTTGGGCTAAAAATGAAGGTCATTATCCATTTTCTCATTGCCTCCTGACAGGTATTTCCTTCCTCAGCCCAGCCAGCAAGCCACAATACTCTAAGGTAGATTAGGAGAGATGATCCCTGGTAGTTAGGGTCTACATCCCATCCAGCAGGAAGTAGCTTCAGAAGAAGAGACCTCCAGCCCCTCAACACCTCATAAAGAATTATGGGGATTTATGTCTCTCAGGGGGAAATGAGGTAGGAATAGGGCGTGCTAAGGCTGGCTGGCAAGGGAACGTGACCAGGGGGAGTGGCTTGGACCTGACATCAGCCCTGAGGGAGTGGCCTAGACCTGAGGTCAGCCTGAGGCCTGATTTTTCAAGCACCACCCCTCAGGTGAACTGAAGGGAGTTCTTTCAAGTTTCCATGAGAACTCCATTCGATAAATAGAAGCAACACGGGAAGCTCGCACTCTTCTTTCCTGCGGAGCCACCAGGGAGAGGACTCTCCCTTTTCACTCCCACAGAAGATGGTGGCTGCACACCCAGCACCGCTGCTATCATGCCTTTCTCATGGTAACCCCTTCCGTGCCTTATAGGCCCGAACACATTTTGCTGTTTCTATTGTTATGCCCAACTTTCCTTTTCTTCTTTCCTCTATACTTTGAAATAAAACTTTAGAATTAAAAAAAAAAGAAAATGATAAAAAGTATGACAACTTTCAAAAGTAAGTCCAAACACACACAAACATGCAAACAATATCAGTATAAACATCCATTATTCTTCCAACTTTTATCTTATTAAAATATATAAAAAATATTTACTATTGGAAGCATTTTAAGTGTACATGTCACAGGTATTAAATACATTCTTAGCACTGAACACACATCACCACCATCCAGCACCTTAACTCTTTTCATCTTGTTAAACTAAAATTCTACATTCATTAAAAGATAACCTTTCATTCCTCCCTCCTCCCATCCTCTTACAGTCACCATGCTAGTGTTATTTTCTTTCTCTATGATTTTGATAACTTTGAGTACTTCACATAAATGGAATCATACAGTATTGAATTTGTTGTGCCTAGCTATTTCATTCAGCCTAATGTCCTTCAAGGTTTTACTGTTTGTTGTGTGCCAGAATTCCCTTCTTTTTAAATCTGCATAACAGCCCATTATATGTGTATATCATATTTTGGTTTTTGCATTTGTATTTTTCTCTCCATTTTGGTAATTAAAGAGAAATAAGAAGAGAACTTCAAAGAATAAATTTTAAAAATGGAATGATTTATTTCAATTTTTGGACAAACTACATGACCGTAAAAAGATTAAGTATGATACCAGGGATGTGCAAATGTTTTCTTTTATTTGCATTGTTGATAAGATACTTCCACTTATGTTTGTGGTTATAAAATTGACTTTCAAAAGCACTATACAATGATGATGTTTCCGTAGTGATTAAAAAAAAAAAAAAAAGGAAAACCAGCTCTCTCCCACCTAAGTTAATCAAAAGATCTGAGTGGGACCACATTGGAGTGTCTTTAAGAAAACTAAATTCTTCCTTTAGAGAATAGAGAATCATAGAAATTCTTTACATGAATAGGAAAACAGGAAACATTTCAGAAAGTGGGTAATGGGTAACATAGATGTGCTGTGGCAAATAGAAACATCGTGATTTGTCCAGACACGAGAACGGAGTGAGAATGTAGACAGGAGGAGGTCTTCAATTTCTCTTTCACTGTGGAGAACCGTAGAAAGCCCTTCAAAGATCACCACAACATCATATGGAAGGAAGAAAGTGTTTCTTCACACAGAATTAACCAGCAGTCCTGCACCAAACCACAACAGCTATACTGGAGTAGACAGTTTAGGGGTGTAGACAAAGGGCTTACTTAATAAATGCTAAAACTTGCCTCTCACACCAAGCTCTCCAGGGTAACTTGATTCTTACAAAGCTTAAAGCAAAGAGAAATTTAAATGTGTGCTTTTTCTGAGAAAAATTGCTTCTCTATGAAAGGAAAAAGGAATGCAGCTGAGAATTCTCAGTCTTATAAATTGCTTAATGGTTGGGGAAAACACAAAGATGACAGGCCATTTACTTAATTCAAGTGCAGACCAGAGTCCTAAAACAGATGCGAATTAGGATTCAGTGCATGGTGGAGGAAAAATATCATATTTTTGCTGCTCATAGTGAGCAGCTGACTGACTAGAAAACCAAGACATTCAAATACAGATTGACAAGTATATTGAAAATTGTTAAGAGTAGATTTTAAATTTTCTCACTACCAAAAAGTATGTGAGGTAATCAATACTTCAATTTAGCTATTCTGTAATGACACATATTTCAAAACATCATATTGCACTCAATAAAAATATATCATTTGTTTTTGTCAATTCAAAAAATTTAAAAAGTTGGCGAAAGGGCACTTATTTTGTAGAGGTGGTACAAAGATTACATGCAGTACCTAGTTGCCCTTATCAAACATCAAAAGGCTCATTCTACAATGTCAGCATTCAGGAGGCTGAGACAGAAGGATCTCCGTGAGCTCCAGGCAAGTTTTGATTACTCTCAAGACCCTGTCTCAAAAAAAGAAAAAAGAAAAAAAAAAAAAAAGAGTGTTTGAGCATCCAATTGAAATTACTCCATTTGAATTTATGATAGCATAATTTATGACAAGACTACCTGGTCGCACAATTATCTTTACATCAAGACAAAGAAAGGGCAACTATATTCAACCACGTACCAAATGTACCCAACTGAAATAGTGAAAGAAATGAGGTAACATGTTTTCCTCCTACTTTATTGGAATCACAACTGAGCAAAAACATGACGTAAAAGGGAATAATTTGCAACACCAAAGTAGTGTTTTATACTTCACCGAATTTATTTAACTATTTTTAGGTAGATATTTTACAAATTCTGGTATTGTTTAACAAAATGCACCCTTCTAAAGTGTGTTCATCATCTTTCTGTTACTACCAAAAAAAAAAAAAAAACTGAGAGGATTTATGATGAGAAATGTTTTATTTTGACTTTGAGTTTTGGAAATTCTAGTCTGTGTCCATTGGTACATTGCTCTGGGTCCCTAGCCCTTTGATCTCTATCTCTCTCTCTCCATATGTCTATCTATATAATATTTTACATATAATATATATGTATTTATGTTGAGACAAGGTCTTGGTAAGCAGCCTAGAGTGACCTTGAACTTGCAATCCTCTTGCTCAGTATCAGAATGCTGAGATTACAGGTGTGGGCCACAACACCTGGCTTCATTCCACTTCTTAAATTCTCCACCATTTTCCAATAACTTTAACCTGAAGAACAAGCCCTTAGCACATGTGCTTTTGAGGGACACACAAAAGCCAAACTATAGTGCCAAAGTACTGATTAAAATGAGACTGAAGATCACAAGTAAGTTTCAGTATGAAAGATACATGGCGAGAACGATAGTATATCTTCCAGGTTTTCAAATATATTACTGAGTTTCATTAAGGGATAAAATAAATTACAAACTCAATCAATATGTTTGTAGGCATTTTCCAGAGGAGAAAACTAGACACAATTTCTGTAACACATCTCTAACCTTTAATGGATTGGTAATTATAATACAGTCAATGGTTTCTAAGCCTCTGTATAAAAATCTTATTTTCTATGAAGTCATATAGTCAGGGTCACAGTTCAATTTTTAGCATTCACTGATGGCCATAAATTCATACTTGATATTGCTGAAATGTGATCATTTCATTTTGGATTTTTCCAAACCCTTTTTCTGTTACAAAACCTGTAGAACATTGTTATAGTTTACTAGCCAAGATTTTCCACTTTAAATGTTTAATATTAGTCTAGAGGAAATTCTCATTAAATTAATATCAATGAAATCCTTATGGAACAATAACTACATTTCCTTCTGTTACAATTCCCTTTTCCCACACATAAAAATAATGATTAGTAAAATCTTCCAGGAGAAAATTTTAACATGCTTTGAAGCAGCATTTGTAATTTAATATTCAAACCGCTAAATTTTACAAGAAATGATTAAACTATTTTCTTTGCCTAGAAAAAATATACTACTAAAATTGGTGACCTATTTCATATTTAAAAATAAAGTTTAAATATCTAATGCAAGACTGGGGACAAGATTTTATTTGGTAAGTAAGGAATCTACAAGGATAGTTATTACCAGAAAGAATATGAACTCTGTTTTGGGAAATAACTTCATTGAAGACTGTGTCGATCAAACACGCTACATGACACAGTCATTTGACTTGAAGTGTAGAAAAAATAAAAAGATCATTAGAAGTCAAGCGGCCCCCTATTTAGCATAGACACAATCTTTGATGATCAATACAGTTTCCCCAAAACATAGCTTCTCCTCCCAGCCAGATCAGATCCGTGGAGACTCTCTATTTGAGCCCTAGTACACTGCCAATTTTTAGAGAACCACGTTTCTCTCTCTCAGCCACTAAGATAGTTTTAGGCAATGAGAGAGAATTTTATTTTTCCTGATCATTCATATGTTATTTCTTTTAAATGTTTTAGATAACAGATGGGGAAGAAGAAGAGATGGAGATCTTGGTAAGCCATTAATATGGAATAATCAGTCACCTATTCTGAAGGTGATCATCATTTTTAAAAATCTGTTCTCAAGTCATATGCTTCACAATACTGTATCTGAGTCAGGTCTCCCTTTTCCCCTTCTTATTTCAAGTGATTCCATCACAAAATGAATATTTATTATTGAATACTATCATGTCTTTGGGGAAAGTGATAAGAAACATGACTCCGGGCTTTGTACACCATAGGAGATGGATTGGCTCACATAGCAGGAGTCCATTTCAAACAGGGAAGGCTTTGGTTTTGGGCTAATCTGTTTTTAGTTTTCTCTGATTTACTCATCTGTCTCCTACTTTGTGTGTATATTTCATACACACAGTGGACCTCTTTCATAATGGTAAAATAAATACAAAAATTATAAAAGTCCATGTATTAGACCATCCAGAGGTAAGAAGAGTTACCTTTTCTGTGGCTCATATTAGAGAATAATATATTCCTTCCTGAAAGTTCCCACAGAACCCTGTGTGTGAATAGTGTCCCAAGCCAATTTCTGAGCCAATCTCTGTATCAAAGTGATGGGATTAACCTGGATCAATGAGGCATCACCCTTGGAGCTGGCAATAAATTCAGATTTCTTGACCAGAAATTTCTTGACCAGATTCCTGAACAAAAGTCAAAGAAAAGCCTACACACACACACACACACACACACACACACACACACACACACAGAGTATTTATCTCAGGGATGGACGGAAAAGCCAGTTTTCTCCTAAATTTTCTCTTTCAAAAGATGGTCAAAAAACAATTTTATGCAACCCATAGAGTTTGTGTTTGATTGATTGTTTGTTTTTTCCAAGACATTGATTCCAGGGCCTCATACTGAGTGCTCTATCACTGAACTACATCCCCAGCTATAAGAAATGTACAGTTTTAGAAAGCCAACAAAGCATAAATTACCTATTACAATGTTAATATTTATTAAAATAGGATTTTTATTCAATTTTAACAATATTAGCATGGTGTGTTAGAAAATTTTTTATATCTATTACTTTTCCAAAGCAAGCATTTGTACTTTTGAGACAGATTATCATCAAAGAAGAACTGTGATAAAATATAATTCTGTCACATAAATAAAAAATAAAAACAAAAAAACTAAGAATTTTAACTGGTACATTCTCAAAATCAGATACTCTGAGATTATTACACACAGGAATAGTTCATCAAAAAGGCTATTCGAGCATGTTCAAGTGGACAAAAAGTGAAACAGTTTGATCAATCTATTTATGCCATACAATCTTTGCAAAAAAGAATTCCTTTGTAATATCTTATTACAAATTCATCCATAATTGCTTCTTGCTTAAGGATGGCGATGCCAGTATTACTTTCTACTTTGAGTAAATTATTATTAATTTTAAACTGTGTTTTCAAAAGTGTGTGTGTGATAAAATTTTCTTATAAAGCTTTTGAAAATTAGATGCATTTGAAGTGTTGATTCAAATTAAATTGATTTAGTGGCTTTTTTAAAGACTGTTGTTTCATTTAACTCTTACTTCATAATAAGTCATTTCAACCCTTAATGGCTTAGGAAAACAGTCTTTTCTTTTGCTCATACACCTGCAATTTGGAAGGGGCACAGTTGGAATGCCTTATCTGTGTTCCACATGACATTAACATCAGCAGCTCAAGTGGCCGCTAGAATGTTCACTTTCAACATGACTCATACACATGATGAGATGGAGCTGAGCAGTCGGCCAAGGGCCCACGTCTTGATCAGGTGTTCTCAGAGCAGAGCATTGGATCCCAAAAGCAAACCTCATAAGAGAGTAAGAAAGAAGTAAAGGGCATAGTGTGTATCTTCAGATAGTGATCTAGACACACCCCGTACAGAAAGGTCAGGAAAGCCTACACACAGAATATGATTCATCTCAGAATGAATCATTGTCCCTTTTTGGGGAGATCAATTGGACATCAACTAGCTATTACTTTCTGTGGCATTTACTATGAATGCAGACTGGCTTTTTTTGTTGGCAGGGTTGGTATTCGGCAGTGATAGTGGCTCGATCACCCTTGAAAGGTGAGACTTCAGGTTAGTGGACCTATGTGTAATTGCCACTTAAGACCCCATATACCATATTCTATTCATGTGCTTATTGTGAGCAGTGGAGCACCCAGTGACAGAATCTGGCTGGCCTTGTCTGCCTAGACCTCTAAAATTATTTAAAATCTGTTTTATGTAGATGCACTTTGATGGACATTATACCACATGAAAATATTCTTTATCCACACTCTTATGTCCAAAATGTGTCTGAACTCCAGAATTCTTAAGGTCTAACTTTCCTGTCTTTTACTTTCTAGACTTCTGCTCAATTGGCCTATATTTTAGCCAGCGATGATTTGACATGTAACTCCAGACTCTGTTTCTCCGTACAGAGTGGAGTACTTCTAGAAGCTCTGCCAATAGGGAGGAGTTTTCCTTTCCACTGTATTGCAATGCCAAACCTAAGACAGAGTCTAGAATGTACCAGCCACACCGTTTTTGCCTATATCATTCTGTGCTACTCATCTGTGAATAAAACTTCAGTTTTTCTCCCTCCTTTCAGCTTCTGTGAGAGATTCTTAGAGAGTCCTACATGTCTTTCCAGGCAGAGTCACTAGTATCTCACAGATGGTTGACATACGGTCCGAGCTACCATGTCATGAAAGTGGTTTATGCCTGCCAGTCCTGCTCATACTAATTTCGTCATCGAAGGAATTTTTGCCAGGCCCCTGCAGCTTATGATTTAGTAGGTCTCAGAAAATTCAGTGTATAACTGGCAGATCTGACTACATAGTCTTTTGATGTGCCGTGGTCAAAAATCTGTCTCTTACAGTCTCCAGTAACACACTCTAAGCTTTTTTTTTTTTTAAAGTTCTGTAATGCTCTATTTCAGAAGGCATGCTTTAATTCAAAATAATTCATTTTGAATGTTGTGATTTTATTGTATTAGGTCTTGCTATAAATTGTATGTAATATCACTTTCTATAATCAGTCATTTAAATAAAAGTAGGTCATGTGGCTCGAGCAGCTATGTGGCTGTGCTGCCCATGACATTTGGGTCTGGGCTCCACTTAAAGCTGGAAGCTGTTTGGGGCGCCCAGGATATAGTTTGGGGCACATTCCTAAGTTGAAATGTGCTAACTTCACAACTCGAGCAATTCTGCCCAGAGTATGCTGTCTTCATTGTGGGAGGTTCAAATTTGACTGTATCCCCTGGTTCAAATAGTCAGGTTATCCCTAAGTATCAACACATTTTAGTTTTACTAACAGAAATCTTAGTTTCATGATGCTTTTATAGACCTTTTGACTTTATCGCCTTCTGAAATTAAAATGGTAAAATAATAAATATGTATTTAGGCAAATTACATAAAAGTTATAAATAGTAGTTTCTCCATAAGGTTGTCATTACGGGTTTCTGCCTTTACTTTACTTTCCTTTTGCTGAAGTCAGTATGTAAGTGATAATGTTTACTGGTGGTTCTTATTGAAATTTTATAAAAAAAATTAATTGTAAAGTTGATAAAAAATAAGAAACTAAGTAAAAATCCAAAACCTTGAGAAATATAAAATATTTTCATTGTGAAATTAAACAATGAAAAATACAGTCTGCAATTACTAAGATACTATGTTAAGATTTTGAAGATAAATGTTGCAAAATAAAGGAGAAGATAATTGTAAATTGTGTGGATTAACATGAACTTTATTATTTGATGTAGACTCTGAAAATAATTAGACAATTGGGAGAAAATGTATTCATAAGTGAAATTCCCTACTAGTTAACATAAAATTTTCAGTTTAAAAAATAAAAAATTATAAAAAGAATTTACTAAGTCTACTCTACTAGGCTTTTTTCTCAATTCAGCTGAAATGGCTTCATGAAATCACAATTGTTTTCTGACATTGGGCAGGATAAGTCATTTCATTTGACAGAATGATTCATTCTAGAATGTGGTTAAGAAAAATAATTAAAGCGCTTTGATCCAGTTGACAAAGAGATTGATTCTGAAAGCTTTCAAATTTATTCAAGGCTTTCTGATGTCCCCTAGCTACTTTATAAATTGTCCACTGGATTTGTACACTAACATGAGAAAACAGTAGTAACTTTCAGGTTAAATCCTCCATATTTCCCTAGTTTTAACCCTGATGAATTTTATATTTAACCCCAGAATCTTTATTGATCATTTAATGTCAGTAGCAATGTTGTTACTGCCTTTTGTAAGATTATATTTGAATCAACTGATCTCCTCTTCCTCCTCCTCTACTCCCTCCTCCTCCTCTATCTCCTCCTCCTCCTCCACTGTCTCCTTCTTCTCCTCCTCTATCTCCTCTTCCTTTTCGCCTTTTCTTCTCTTTTTAAAATACATCTGGATTCACAGAATAAGATTGATAGTAATCCTAGTTTCAGCAAGCTGTCACTACAAATCTGTGCATGACTTCCTTCCTCTCTGCCGCCCTCCCTCCCCTTCCTCCTCCTCCTCTCCACCCCCCTTCTTTCTTTCAACACATTATCACCAACTTAGCCAGCACTAGGTCATTGACATTATCTCTACATTATTCCCTTCTCCCATTTTCTCTTCTTCTTCTATTTTTAAGGAGTAATTAATATGTGGGAACAAGTATAAAACAGTAAATTGAAAAAAGAAGACAAAAGAACATTTAAGAAGCCAAAGGTAAGAGTGAAATGGGGTAGAAGAGGAAGGTAGGCGACAGAATCAAGACAGGAGCAGGACAAACACAGGAAATACAAGAAGGAAGACAAAGGAGTGTCTCATTTCTTAACTCATATTTCTCTCTCTCTGGGAATGTATTTGCCAGTGTGAGTTTGAAAAGCAGTGACATCTGACAGACCACTTAATCCTCAAGACCTGGAAAAATATTATTTTTAAGATTTATTCTAGCTGAGGTAGTAGCACTCTTATTATTTCTTCTAAATTTCCACAACCTGTGAGAAGGATTATTTTGCTTTGTGTGACGAACTAATATGAAAATTTTTATAAAAGAGAAGAGCTTAAATAAATCTGCCCTAAATGTCAGTTTTATATTTAGTAAATCGACCTAGAAATGATATCTCTTACAGGTATTCCTAACTTGAAACTTTATAGGGACAAAAATCATCCACAAAATAATACCGTGTAGCATTCAGCTAGGCTTAAGGATAATATAAAATTAAGTGTTTTTTTGATATTCAAAAATATTGAATGATATGAAGAAAATTATGTATTCTCTTTTTCTTAATTTTTCTTATTAAAAAATATGTGTGTGTATACATCTATGAATGGGTGCCAGCACACACACATATGTATATATGTCAGTGCTGGAAACCTAAGGCCTTGCACATGCTCTTACAATTATTAATATATGTGGAAAATACAAATCGGTGCTGTCATGAATGACATTTGTTCTAACTAGCATTAACATTCTTTATGTAAGCTTCAGACAAATTCAAATACTCTTACCTTGTAACATAAAATATAACTTATTTACTAAGTCTTTTGCTCATTTTGCTAACTTTTAGAATAAAATCAGGTATCCTTTCCCGATTACTAATACATCCCAAACATTTTTAAATTGTCTCATTCATCTTAACGATTCCCTCTGTATTTGTAAGATGAGTGAATGCATTTAGAAATTATGTTCCAATTTAACAAATCTAGTGTTCTAATATAATAATTCCTTTAGAATTCTTTATTCAAAAAATTATTCCTCTCCATTTTGTTTTATAGGGAATATTCCTCTAACAGTACATTATCTATCACTCATTAATCACTTTTACATAAAACCAACTTATTTTTGGTGGTGGTTCTGGGGCTTAGACTCAGGGCCTCCTCACTGAGCTATGTCCCTAGCCCTCTCCTTTTTTGGAGAAAATGTCTTGCTAAGTCACTAAATTATCCAGTCTGGGTTTGAATGTGTAGTCCTCCTGTTTCAACCTGTCAGAGTGCTGGGATTATGTAGATGTCACCATAACAAGATTAAAACTAATTTTTTGTCAAAGTAACAAGCAATTTTAAAAAGTAATTGCATTTATTATTGTTTTAACACTTAAAGTCTTAATCAGACAAATTTATTCCAGTGATCTTGCTACATTAATCAAAAAGATGATCAAAAGATGAAAAAATATACTGAATAAATGTATATGTACCCCAGCACCCCCAAAAAAGTATACGTAGAAAGTCTTACACAGTCGACAGAAAATAAATATGTCCTCCAGCAAATACTTTCTTATGAAGTTCAGCCAATTAAGAAATTTTAATAACTATTTGAATATCCAATAGCAATTTATATAATTAAATATGTGAATACATATTTTTCCTAATTATTTATAAATTCAAGTGTCTTTTATCCATTATGTTCCTTAAAGCAAGTTCTCTGGTCTTATAAACCATATTGGAGGTAAAGTTTATAACCAAGTTTGCTCACAACTCTTATCCAAAATCCCTCAAGCCAGATTTATTTCAGAATGGAAATAGTTAACATTAGTACATATACTGTGTTTTTGTAACAAACCCAAGTAAGTCTAAAGTAGTCCCCTGTTATCCAGCACATTAATATATCTGCAGGAAAGCGTGTGACTACTCACTGAAGTCGAGCCGACACTTTAGAGCAGTGGTGGCAAGCCCGTGGCACGTGTGCTGCAGCTGTTCGCATCACTGGAAGCTCTGAAAGATTCGCGTCACTGCCCTGTAGTATGCAATACGTACATGTGAGCACATTGGGCATGTGCTAATTACAGTCACGGAAACCATTACACCTCTGATACGCACCAAGGATTGTAGTTTCTTGTTATCTGTACCGATCTATACTATTTTGCAAAACTGTGGGCTGTAAATAGACAAAATTTATTCAGGTGAGGGTAAGAATAATACATTAAAATTTGGAATGGTCCAAATTATGCAGAACTATGAAAACGTTAATGGTTTAAGGACTTTATATTGCATTTGGAAAGATACAATTTACATTTTTAAAATGTTATGGCAATTGATTTAAATGGATTTGTAAATAGCATCATTTTCATAGAGATAGTCATAGTAGATAATAAGGAAAATTTACAAATTGAAGCATTTTTGGAAATAAATAAAGATATGTTCATACCTGGATCATTTCTTCTGAGTTTTACTGGGCCATTAGTTATCTGGCGGGGGAACCAAGACATTTTATCTCAGGGATTTTTATGAGACTATTTGGACAAAGCTAGGTCAAAAAAACTCACCCATAGTATCCATTTAGGGATCTTTGTTGTAAAATAATATATGAAAATTTTAAATCTTTATTCCACACTAACTCACCTCTTCAAAGCCAATTTTTGCTTCCCAGAAAACTTATTTTAATTTTTTCTTTTATGAAAAATAATTTATAATTACAAAACTTTATCATGCCTCTTCCTCTTAAATTTCTTAACTCTGTCAAAAGTAACATTAGTTAATGAAGTATTTGCATAACAAATTATACCCCCAAAATCAGAAAATATGGCTCATTGAAAATAGTCATACTCTCAGACAACGAGAAGGATGATGGGTTTTAATAAGTAGATAAATCATGGTCACCTATTATATACCCAATACTTTGACACATTCATAACACTGGTCAGCCTGCCCTCCTTCACAGGCTAACGCTTTACAAGCTCATACTCGGGCATAATATTCAATGTACAACTGCAATATGTTGACACATCGGTATATGTATATTCGAAAATAAATATGTGCACATATTTGCAAATTTCTTACCAAACAGTAAGTTATGACACAAATTGTCTACCATTAACTTCTAAATCATGTATTGATTTTTAAGAATTATGGGTGTAATCTTAGAAGGCAAGCTTATCACCAGCAAAAGATGACTGTATCTCAGGTATTCGTTGGTATAAATAAACACTGCATATTTTTCCAGGCTTATCCATTACAGAGATGGTAATTGGAAATCAGATCATCAATTCGAGGATTATTTTTCATCATCTATAATGTTATATATTTTCTTATGCTGAATATTCTTTTAAATTTTGGAAAAATAGCAGCAATAACATAGAAAACACTGTGTATGACATATATAAATATAATTTAAAGTATTTTAGTATCTATTTTTTACTGTGTTAGTCAGCTTTCAGCCATTATTAGTAAAATATCTGAAGCAATAAATATAGAAATAGAAAAAAATTATCATGGATCATGGTGCTGGAGACTTCACTCCAAGCTTGGCTCCTGGCTCTGGGCCTCTGATGGGGTGCTGGATGACAGTGAAAAGCAGTGTGGGTGGTGCAAAGTGCTCGCCTCAAGGCCAGCAAGCAGAGAAAGGGGAAGGGGCCAGGATTCCAGACCCCTTTAGGGGCAATGAACTGATGAGCTCCCACAAGTCTCCACCTCTTAAAAGTCTGCAGTGTCTCCCAATAGAGTCGCCCTGGGGACCAAAGCTGTCACACCTGGGCTTTGAAGGATATTCAAAATCTAAACTAGAGTACTTACCAATACACAAAAATTACGTTTGGGAACATCATTGTCAATTGGCTACGTTAATTTTAACATTTTTTTTCATATTTGTCTATAAAAATTTTACATATATCACTTGTTAATTTTACAGCTATAAACATCATGAAAGAAATAAGCTGTAAATACAACAAAAGACTTGACTAAGCCTGTATTATACTGTGTTTGTCATCATGCAGTGAATTCATGTTCACGTAATATTCAACAATCTATTAGTTGTTTTTTTTTCCCTTCAGAAACTTTTTATTATTTTTGAAGTGTATTTCCCCATTTTCATAGCTTTCACTTTTCCTTAAATAGTTATATGCTTAAGTCAATTATTTATTAGGCTGAATTGATTTTGGCTATATGAAATATTACTTTCCTATAATTCAAAATGGGTTATTGACAGTTAATAAAACTTAATTTCATACATAGTGTGTAAACATGTATATATTTCTACTAAAATTTATCACTCTGATTTCACATTTTCTTAAAATGAAAAGTCAAAAGGAATTTTCAAGCTGCTTTTTAATCTCTTCACTACAATATTCCCTCTGAGGTATAAAATATTTCCAACTTTCCTTCTTTCAATTTTCAGCTTTTTAGATTTAGTATTTAATTTTCTCTTGTATTTACTTGATGTGCTCTAGGAAGTGTGTAATTTATCAAGATAGGATTTTGTGTAATCTGTGTGATTCACTTTTTTTGTTGAATCACTCATAGTTAAATGAGCATGGTATGAGAAGTAATACCCAATTAAAAGGTCTTTTTTTGTCCAAAATGTTGACTAAAACTAAGAACTTCAATCATACATTCTGCTATTGTGATGGTTTTGATTGATTGTGTCAACTTGTAAGAGAAGTTTAACTAAATTGCTAAACCAATTTGGTTTAGCAATTCTACACGCCAGGGTGTAGAAGATCCACCCTAGGCCGGCCCATTCTCTAGATGGTATAAAAGGGAAATGAAGAAGGATCTAGGCCAGCCAGTTTCTTTGGATCGGTTTTGCTTCCCTTGGAGGAGCTCCAGACTTCCTCTTGGATCCTTGGAACCCCAGACCTTCACCTGGATCCTTCAGACCTCCAGACCTTCGGCTGGGCCCTCCGAATCTCCAGCTTGCAGACGGACCCTCTGCACGCTTCCGCGCCTGACTTGTAAGAAGCCTGAGGAAGCCAAATTGTAAAGTCTCATATATTCATATATCTACCATTTTATCTGTTTCTCTACAGAATATTGACTAATACAGATTTCATTACACCATTATCTTCTATACAAAATCTAATAAGGAGGGGAGGGGAAGGGGGAAGAGGGGGGAAAACCAAGATGTATCATGTACAGGTACAAAATAACCATGTTGATTATGATCATTATGTATGCAATGTACCAATACATGTTCTTGGTAAAAAATAATAAAAAAGTTAAAAAAAAAAAACTAAATAAAAAAAAAATCTAATAAGGTTTTTGTATGAATATTTCTTATTGAAACCTTTTCCTTAAACACTATTCATATAGGTTCATATTATTTTTGGTTGTCTCTTTTAGCCACAGCAGTTAAATAAAAATATGTGAAGTTTCTGTCTTTTCATAGATTCAGAGGATTTATTTTAATTATAATTTAAAGAAATACTAGTATTCTTATCCAAACTGAATTATCATGTTGCAATTCTGAATTTTTTTGTTTTTAATATTCTCATAGAATTATTAAATTTGTAAATTTCGCAAGGCCGTATAATTAATGTTTATGCAAAACTTACAATTCTATCAGTAAAAGGTAAATTCCAGCAATTTAGAAATAGTAGCAAGTGGAGTATTTCACTTTCAAATGCTCCCTACTCATCGAGTAGCTATCTATCATCTCCTTTTCCCCCTTTTTCACCACTTTTAAATAAATTGCCCTCTAAATAAATTGTCTTCTCTTAATTTAAACTCGCTTTCTTTAATAATTCTCTACTGTAGCTGGGTTTACAATCGCCGGGAATTACATTTTCTGCAGGGCAGCAGCTCACAGTCCACCTCCGGATGTAACATTTTGGTGCGTTGGCCGGGAACTTAACAGGAGAAGAATCTGAACACCGTAGTGACCAGTCCCAGGGTCGTTGGCCACAGATGAGCTGGAAGCAACCCTCTAGACTGGCCCCCATTAAGGGCGGGCTACAGGAAGGCTGGAACCCTAGTTTTTAGAAAAAGAGGAAAGGTACTTATTTTCAGTTTCCACTGAACTCATCTTGGTGACTTCACTAGCTTGGGACTGCAACTGAAAAGTAATGTTAGATTGCTTGGTAGTGGTCTTTTGATACCAACCATATTGTGACTGTAAAATGCTATGTAATTTTTTTTTTTTAATTTTATGTGTCTTTGGACAGCTCAGACTTTATATGCCTCTTATAGAATTCAAATAAACAGTGGTCACTCTGCCAGGTAGTTAAGTGCTCTTAGAGCACCTGCCACTCTCTGAAAGCAGAGGACAGGTTTCATGGCCTGATCCCCCCTCTACATGCGTGGAGGGGGATGTCAAGCCTGCATTGCCTCAGTTTCCTTTCTGGTTTGATCTTCCACTGGTGGGGAGGTAATTTAGCTCTTGATATTCCCAGTTCCTGCCTTCCCAGGCTGTAAGTGAGGAGGACTCATGAGTGGGCTGCCTCATTAACTAACCATGAGCATGAGAGGAGACAACCTTTCTTTGCTGGTCTCTTATTCCAACCTTTTCGTGTCACTCTGGGCTTTCCCTTTTTTGGAGGGGGA
Organism: Hystrix cristata; assembly: GCA_004026905.1. Classification (NCBI taxonomy): domain Eukaryota; kingdom Metazoa; phylum Chordata; class Mammalia; order Rodentia; family Hystricidae; genus Hystrix; species Hystrix cristata. The sequence goes on from PVJO010015000.1 coordinate 17,104, forward strand.
GACATATTTCTGCTAAGGATTAGAGAGGGAGGAACCCTAAAAGTTTTTGGATTAGCCTTTCTACTTTACAACTGAAACTTTCTAGTTAAAGCCCTAGATTGTGAGTACCTGTCTATAAGAGTGCCAAAGATAGGAATGTCATTTTAAGCAAGGAACACATACCCCGTCTCTGGGTCAGATGAGACTTTTAAGATCTTGCTCGTCCAGGAGGACACACATGAGGACGTGCCCAGTCCAGCTGTCCTGAGCACAGTCTCCTGGCCAGCAGGCTGAGGAGACTGAACCTGAGACACGGTGGAGAGAACCGACCTCTAGGTGATGCTAGAGGGAGCTATTTCCATAAACAGCACATATACAGGCCAAAACACTTAAGACTTTACAGGAAGGATTTCTCAGCTGTTCTTTCTTCTCCTTTTCTGAACCGAAGGACATAAACTCAGTCTGCTTGAAAGCCCCGGCTCCCCTTTTTGGGTGGGTGGGATCGTGTCCTGAGCTGTGCAGATACAAGTGGCTTGTCAAGTGGTGGTTGACGCCATCCATGGGACTTGCTGAAGTCTATAGACTTAAACTAGAAGGAGTCCAATGGTTCACTTTTTTCCTCACTTTCTTACTCTTAAAGAAGGTCCTAACTTCCAGTCCTCCCCTTTCCCCACCCCTAGATTTGATTTTCATGTGTGGGGGAGGGAATGGAGAAAGCTTTGGTGAATATGCCTTTACTGAGATGTAATTTGTGATTGCTAGACAACATATACTGACTTTAATCTGTGAGTTCCTTAAATATATTGTAACTACCAGGTCATAAGCTTTTCAGCGTAAATTTAGATAAAGTCTAGGCAGTGTGGTATGAGAAGAGTTGCTTGGGTGACTAGAGGAAATAAAGTTCCCAGAGACTTCCTTGTCCTAGGGCCCAGGGCTGAGATTTTCTCTGAACTACTACCTGTCTGTCTGTCCCCTATATCTCCCGGCTAAGATTTCCAATATTGCTTGTCTCTGTTGTGTCAGCTCACTCAAGATACTTAAAACAGGCCCTGTCTGGGCCCCCTCCTAGAAACTTGGAATACTTGTTTGCGCCTGCCCCCTACTGGGGGACAGCTGCAAGCTGCTTCCTTGCTGTTAGGTTACAATGACACCACCCCTCCCACTCAGAGGATATAGCCATTAAAAAAAAAAAAAAAAGGCATGGATTTGGTATTAAGATCTGGCTCAGGCTTTCTTAAAGGGTCTTTCCTGGTGCTCTCTCCATTTGAGGTGTAACACAGTTACCATCGTAAAAGGGGTTGTAGGTGTCCTGGTCCAATTCCACAGGGAGGAAGACCTCAGGGGGGTTGCTGGCCTAAATCCATACACGGGTAAGGCGGATAAGTCCCCACAATGGTAATGGCTGGTGAGGGATTCAGGTTTCCGTGCACTAGAACTCCATTTGTTGTGTGCCTATCAGGAGGAAGGTGTTGTGGGTCTGAGTCCCATACAGATTTCCTCAGGAGGAGAGATGTCCTGGGTAGATACCTTCGACTGGTTGAGTCTTGACAGTCTTTCTTCCACCTTAGGCAGGAGGAGAGATGGCCTAGGTAAAGCCTACAAAAGGGTGGGATAAGTCCTAGAAAGGCTTTCTTCCCCACTTAGATTGGGGGGGGGGTACTTTTGCTCTTCAGTGGGTGTAAAAGTTTCCCTATCGGTCTTTCTCTTCCTTTGAATGGGGATTGGGCAATCAGCCATTCAACCATGATGGCCCCTAGAATGTCTTAGACACTGGAGAGACTAGATTCCCAGAGTTTAGAAAGGAAGGCCCTTGTCTTCTACAGTACTATAGCATGGCCAGGCTATCCCTCAGCAGATCAGAAAAGGTGACCAAGTACAGGGGGCTATAAATTAGAGTACCATACACCTATTGGAGCTGATTGACAGGAGGCAGATAAAAGAGTGAAATAGCTTATGTCCAATTGATCTTTGTTCTTAGAGACACCCTAAGTAGATATCTCAATGTTAAACTGTCCCTTATCAGTTGTCTGTTTTGGGACCAGTTTCCTCCCCTTGTCTAGGTAGGGAGGGACCCAAATGTGAGGCCCCAACAAGATAAGAACACAATCTAGAGAGGCGCCCCCAGTTATTTCTTCAAAGAACGCAGATATAGAGAGATGGAAAAAAAAAAAAGAGCTCCAGATATAGGTTATGTCGTAAAGTAATGAATAGTTATGCCAGATTCATAAAAGGCCATGGCCAGATGTATGAGTGCACTCTGATTTATAAATTATTGTCTTATGTGTACTTTGTCTGTCTGTCCAAATTTGGTGCCAAAGACCAGTAACAAGGCCTACAGCTGTTTTTGTTTAAGCTCAATGACATTTGCCTTTTGAAATTTCCATGGAAAAGACAGTTTACATAGGTTAAAATATTTACGTCTACAGCTTAAGCTGGCTTATAGATAAAATAAGCATCATCTAGGTTAAAGATGTGCTTCAATCCAGGTTGCCAGTCAATCAATGTGATATCAAAGATATTTTTTACAAACACAGTACCTGTTGTTGTCTATATACAATAATTAGAGTGTCTTTCATTGGTCAAAAAAAAATAATGTATTGTTAATAATTTGGTTCTCACAAGTCATCTGAGAAATTAACTAAATGTAGACTCCTTAGGCTTAAGAAAACTGCTGGACAAGACTTCTTGGTGAATAAAGAAGCAGCTGCCTGGAAAACAATTAATCCAGTCTTTATTCAGTAATGGGACTCCCAGTAATTTTCATAGCCTTGTGAGAGACACACCCCGATAAATAATATTATTTTAATATTTATATTGTTTGTCATCCAAGAGTTAAACAATAAATATGTTATTGTAATATGTTTACATTGGTTGTCATCGTATTATAATGTTTTACATTGGTTAAGTTTTCTATAGATAAAACAATAAGATTTTCTTGTTAAAAGATACTCTTAATATAAAACTAAATTAAGAGGCAAAGATTTCTATATAGTTGTGACACTTGTCATTGCTGATTCCATGGTGTATAAGTATATTCATGCTTTCTGGGTGTACAGGTTTTCGAAAATGCAAAACTAAGACTGTTCATGGATATAAATTTTTTGTTGTTGTTGTTGTTTTGTTTTATTTTGTTTTTTCCTTCTGAACTCAGATATCAACCTTTCTCTTACTTGTATTCTAGCTACTTGTAAAATCAGATACATGTCAAGCCAACACGAACCCACCTGGCAAATGATAATTTTTTTTTTCTCTTTCAAAACTTATACAGTGTATGTTATATGTGTCATGACACTTGCTCAGCTGCTAAATGATCCAGAAAATGTCACACTAAAAATTAAAGGTTAGACATTAATAACTTTGGTGTCTTATTAAAAGATAACAGATTAAGTAATAGATTTCTGTATGTGATTTAATATCTTATAATTAGATATGATAACTGACTAGAGCTATTCTGTAATAAGATGGGACATTTAGGTATGGTTCAATAATAAGGTCATCATGATTGTCATGCTAGAATGATATATGGTTATTGATCTCAAGTTTTTTTTCCTGTAAAAGTTTATAATTGTCACCTGTTTCAAGAACTAATTTTGAGGCAATTGTTCTAAGATAATTGTTATCTTTTTGAAAGACTACTTTACTACTTAAATAGACCCTTATGAGAGGCTGTCAGCCCCTTTAATACTCATATCATCAGTCAAAGGGGCCTACTAAGTAGAGACTGGTTCAAGACCTGCACCTCATCAATGAGGCTGTGGTGCCTCTACATTCAGATGTGGCCAATCCTTGTACTTTATTGACACAGATTCCAGCCTCAGCCAGCCTGTCTTCTGTCTTAGATCTTAAAGATGCTGACCAGGCCACTTTACCAGCTTCTTAAAAGAGAGCCAAGATTTAGACATCCTAACAATAGCACAAGGAAAAGCTTGTGTGATTATAAAAGCTGAATATTGTGTGTACATTTCTGATTCTTCTACTAAAAACCCAATGGCTGTTCAAGATGTTAGATGATAGGTTCATGCTATGAAGATTCTGAAACTCCCTGGACCTTTTCTTACCCTCTTTGTGGGCGGCCATCACTAGTTCTTCCTGGTAGAAACAATTGTTGGCCAAATCAATAATAGTCTTGCTGGTCTTACTGTTTGGCCCATACATGCTTAACTGGCTCTTTATTTTCATCTTATCCAGATGTAAAGCTATGTGATAGACTAGATATCTAAGCAAAGTCATAAAATTAACTGCTTCCACTATACCGCCAAATGTAATTTATCTTCTCTTACTGGGTGTTCAACAACTAAGGTTTGGGGGATCAAAACTAAAAGGTAACTGGGCTAAGAGGACCCAGGACATAAGGGACCCTTACTACAGGACAACTTTGGTGAGTCTCACAACCTCCTGAGCAAGGAGATTATTAGACCCCAGAGATCAAACAAGAGTCAGCCAGTGTACATCCTGCAGAACGAGAGTCACTAAAGGGAAAACTGTTCCCATGTCTCCAAAGAGCACCATGTCATCTAGCACAGACTGTGACCCATCCTGGCAGATGACACATTTGACAGAGGATGAATAAAGAGCTAAGAGGCTCTGATCACATCCCCCAAAGGAATGCCTGAGGAGACTTGACTGACCTTGACGTATTGGGAAATAAATTATTATGATTGACAAGGGTCTCAACTCAACTTGGTCTTGAACATTCAACAAGAGGACATAGCTAGACATATAAAAATAATTTAAGCCAACATACAGGGAAATTCTCCAATCACTGACCCCTGCTAAAAGTCCTAAGGGCCAGCTAGTTACAACTGTTATTAGACCATATCTCTCACATGGCTCCTTACCCAGTCTACCTTTCCATCCTGTTGCTCATGCTTTAGGCATACATGTCTTTAATCTTTTGGTAAAGCTTTCCTTTTTTCTTTGCCTAGACCCCACGTGGCCATACAGATGAAACCCACTATAAAGCTGCCAGACATCTTCTGCTCAGGACCATTGAGAAAAAACTTCCCTGCTAAAGAATCCTATCCGCTGGGCCCCAACTACAAACCCATTCAGCTCGAAGAAGCCAGATCGGTCTTCACCCACTTCCACAACAGAAGTTGGATGTTTTTCTCAGAGAGGGGAATGTAGGGACAGGATTCCCCATAGGTAGGGAAGAGATACATTATTAAAAATTAATAGGCAATTTTGACCTCTATAGCCAGACAGCTATAATCAAATAATTAGAAACATAAAGGCATCTAGACTAAGAGACAAAGGCCAAGAGACTTGGTTCCGGGAAGGTTCCAAGTAATCTGATTAACATAAAGAAAACAAACTCCCTCTTTTGATTCTTACGTCTCCATAACCTGGCCCTAATCCACTCACCCATAATTTCAAAGAAAAGTCACATAGATATGAAAAATCGAGGCAGAGATAACTGATAAGCCCAGGAGCCAACCAGATTCCAAAGGGTGACCCAAGGAGAAAACCTCAATAAAAAGGGGCTACAATGAAGGGCCCACAAGTATTTCACTTTTGAATGCTCCCTACTCATGGAGTAGCTATCTATCATCTCCTTTTCCCCCTTTTTCACCACTTTTAAATTAATTCTCTTCTAAATAAATTGTCTTCTCTTAATTAAAAAAAAAAGAGAAAAGAAAAGAAATAGTAGCAAGTATTTGTTGTGTGGACAACAATACACTGATGAGTCTCCTTAGGCCCACTGTTTCTATAGCATGAGCACCAAAATAATACTTCCCAAGGTGTACCACAGGTATTTCTGTAGTGTAACATGGATCACATTTTTAAGTAAGGATTTCTATTATTAAATTTTCCCTTTACTAGGTTACTTTCTTGTTACTGGGACACAATACCCAACACCTATAAGTTAAAGGAGGAAATGTTTATTTTAGTTTACAGTTTATAAAGGTTTTAGTCAATAGTAGGTTCCAAGGCTGGGCTACATGGCTGAGGGGCATCACGGCAGAGAAACAGTCCACAGCAGGGTAGCAAAAAGCAGCAAGTGGCAGCAGCCTATCTTCCCCTTTTTGTCCCATCCAGAATAAAATCCTATTGGTTGGTGCCACCCATATCCGAGGGTGAGCCTTCCCATTATCCAGACGCAGAGCTATACTAAGCCAGTCAGCAGGCCAATTTAGTTATCATATATCATTAAACCCAGTTTCATGCATATTCACACACCCTAGATGCAGCCACATCCAAAAAGCCCCACCTAATGAGAACACGAGGCTTTGGGGGACACCTAGATACAAGCTATAACACTAGGTTAATCCTATTGTGTTTAAGGATAGGCCTGGATTTATTGTGGAGTTTTAACAATTTGAAAATCTAGGCCAGTGGATACCAACTATCTTCATTTATTAATTCCATACAAGAGTATATAAAACAGGGGAATGGCTTGACAGTGAGATTCCAGTGTCACTTTTGCTCATTAACTGTTAATTTAAAAGAAAAGAAAGGTATGTAAATATAGCAGTTTCGTTTCTTGTGAAACCACATATCATCCTTATTATAATGGTAATATTGAAATGAACATGCCAAACTTCCTGATCTTAAAATGGTTGTGTCAAAATATCATATACCCAAAAGAAGTATTAAGAAAAAAGATCTAACAGGCAAGTCAAATCAGCCAATATATGTCCTTAGAGCAAATTGTAATTAATTCCATTAATCACTGGAATTTTGTTAGGGGAACAGTATGATGAAAATGATGTTTTTGGAGGATTAACCCATACTGGGATGAAGTGGAAATTTGACAAAAATAAAGAATAAGGTAATTAATAAACCACCATTGCTCTTCAGGTTTAAAATAAAAAGTCGTGTACATTGAGGACAGTGGAAATGACAGGAGTTATTTAAAACACTGAAAACAGGATTAAGAGAATTATTATACAACGGGCATGAAGGAGAACACAGAATATTAAATCTAAAACTCAGGTTCGTTTTGTCATATAAAAATGAATTCAAACATCCGCAAGCCAGAGCTGGGAAAGTTGCTGAATATTACTGTAGAGACCTTGGTTCGACCTGCTTGCTAGGCACAAAGAGTGGAATAGGGAAATCACTGGAGAAAGCAGACTGGTCCTATTTATCAAGAAAGGAAAATAATTCCATGTGTGCCCTTGGGTCTCATTCACTAGATAAACATCACATGAAAACTGATTGCTGATCAGAAAGGGACACAACAGTAAGTGCCTTTATTTCCTGGGGTGTGTGGTGTGGGACCAATGACAACTGCCAGGAGACAGTTACTGGGTATTTGCTACTCAGACCTTCCCAGGTAGGCCACAGTCTGGCAGTGGAGAGTTTGTCTTGTCCTGCTGAGGTAACTAGCCTCAGTCAGGTGCATCTGCCTCCAGACACAGACAGCTCCAGCTCTCCTGGGAACACTAGGTAATCACTGGCCCCTCTTACACCTTTGGGCTTCTCTTGACCCAGCCCCCACCTTTGAGAACAGCCTAGTTGTTTAGTTACTGCTTCAGTGCGCACTGCTTGTTATCCGGTGAAACTTAGATGACTAGAAGGGAAGGACTATGACAAACTAGCCTTTGAGTAAGTTTCGGGAAAAGATGAAAATAAATTTTGAGTAGGAAGTTAGCAAAAAAAAATTCACTTGGTTAACACCAAAATGAATAAATGTGCATGAGAAAACATGACCTAAGAAAAAATTTAAACAGCCCATAAATTATTCTTATGTGATGTGAATGACAGATTTTAAGACTTTGATGATTTAAAAATAAGAGGAATCAGAATATACAACATTTATTTGTCCATCCTTTAAAAAATTATTTAAAAGCATTATCTTATTAAACAGACATAGAGTAAGCTTGAAATCAGTTGAAATATGTGTACTTAAAATACTCTTGGGAAGACATGACCTCTAAATTGAGTAATATAAAATATATTCTGAAAGATTCTATTATTCAAATAATATTTCAAAAATTATCAGTTTCAAATATAAAATTGTATTGAGGTGGAGAAAGGGAAGAAAGATTATTTTCAAAGAATGTTCGAAAAGGTAAATATTTGCTTCAGGGCTGATTCCAAATTACAGAAACTTAAAAATCACACTCTGGAATCTGATCACTCATAAACATAGGACAATAACTTTTAAAAAGGAAAGAAAATCACAGGTAGAAATTAGACCAAAAAGTACATCATTTAAAATAATGAGATGAGGAATGATTAAAGCAAACCATATGCATCAAAGAACAAAAGTAAAGAAATCATACAATGCAGAAATGACCAAATATTCAACAGTTATAAAGAGACTAAAACCTGCTAATCAAACAACAAACAATATAAACTCTGATTGATGAGGTCAAACAGAAAATCACAGGTCATTCAAACTCCAAGAGATAATCCTTAAAGTGATACTATGTAATGGAGTAACATTACAGGTAAATTATGTCACGACAATGTAAGTAGAATTCAAGGAAAAAATAATTAAAGGGTACAAAGTTAGTAATTTTACATAAATTAAAAGAAATTTTATTATGTAATCAAATTTATACGGCAGCCCAATAACAAATCTAACAAATAATTAAAAATAAAATGAGACATGAATTTCAAACTTGTAGAAACCAAACTGACTTTTGACATGTAGGTTAATATGTCACATAGTAGAGATTTCTGAATATCAATTTTATGTAATATGGAGTATGCCTGAAATATATAAAAATACCCTTGTATGTGTTTTTAGTATGCTAATAAATCTATATTTTAATGTTTGTAATGTAAGACTATAAGAAAACAACTTCTATAAATGACCTCTACTTCCCTCAGATAAAAAATTCCACAAAAATTTTTCCCTCTGAACTTCACGGTTGATGTATTTGTTGGTAAATTACTCCTTGGATGTACACGGATATTTTACTTTTCCCTTTTCTCAAGTCTGCATCGTATCTTTCAGGCCACTAGGGTAACATCTGAAAAATTATCACTTCAATGGCTCTTCACAGAATGTACTTTTCAGACTTCGTTCCTGGGTTATATCCTGGGCAACAGCCAGCAAATTACAAGACATTTTTCTTGTAGCATTTCGTCATTTCAGGCAGCCAGTGCTGACTGAAAATTCAAAGATAAGATGGGAAAAAGGTCAAATCTCTTAACATTGAATAAGAGTTAGTTTTTAAAGCTCTTATGTAACAGAAAGCCTAATAGTTATGCTTGATACACAGATTGTTGACTACATAATATGTGTCTGTTTTGATTTAAGTATAATTTTTAATTGGCCAACCAGGTCTTGTAAATCCAGATTTTCTATTAAATAAGAAATAAGAGAAACTAGTGAAAATTCTAAAAAAAAAAAAAAGACAAATTGCTTTTGAGAATGTAATTTTTATTATCATAATGCTTCCCTCAGCACTGATTCCTGGGCAGAATTTGCAACTTTCTGATGGAAATATCATAAAGCAGTGTATTTTAGGGAGGCAATTACTCTGATACACTGGAATAGCATACTCTCCAACAAGAAAAATCAATCAATCTTTTAAACAGTTAAATTATACATAATTATGACAATTCAAAATACATTACAGTGTATAATTAATTTTCTCCTCTGATTTCTCCCTCTATTTACATGTAATTTTAACATAATACAAAATATGTCTTAATAGACTTTGTTCAAATTCCAGTGTAATACATAACTATTGTGAGTAAAATGGGTTATGTTTCTAGAGTATATCTTCTGTATCACTAACAGTTATGTAAAGGTTTTCTTAAGCAGGCACAAAGGGATATGCAGAATTAAGAACGTGAATGAGAGAAAATCTAATATAATTTATGAAGTTGATTTTTACTGTCCTAGACAGAAATACATAAGTGCAAATAATAGGAAAAAAATGTAGTTAAAATCAATTAAGGGTTCTCTGTTTCATTTGATACTTCTCATGACAGCAAGTCTTCAAGCCATTTTACTCTTACTTTCTCTGGAGGATCCTCTACTTAAATTTTCATGTTGTATTTTCTGCTTTCAGGCCCGGAGAAGATCTTGGCTGCTAGGGTGGGCACACAGCAATGATGGACAGTCTTTAACACCTGGTGTGAAATAGGACTAAATTAGAAAGAAGAGAATAGTCTGCTATTCTACCTATTGGAAAGACAAAAGGTTCAGGAAAGTAAGGTAGAAATAAAGAATAGCAATAATAGTTAACAAATATTGAGTACTAACATTGAACCAAGTGCTGTCCCTCTATAGATTGACATATTAACTCATTAAGTCCTCTGGACAACACTATAAAGTAAGAACTACGAGATTTAATTCCCACCCTAGGGAATTAAGGCTATTCATACACAAAGGCTATTCAGTAATGAAGACCTAAATATGAAAGGAAAACTATAAAATATTTCAAGACTATATGGGAAAAATAACATACTCAAGTACTTTTCAGGGAAAACCCAAAAGGTGCAACACAGAATGATAAATGCAGCAGCACTAAAAATCAGAGTTTAATATTCATTAAATATCACCATAAAGAGTATGAAAAGCCTGTCAAAATCTCAGATAATTTGAAATTCTTAAACTGACACAGACTTAGATACAAAATATATAAGAACTTTCATGATTCAAGTACTAAGACAATAAACTTGAATAAAATACCCAAAATGTTAAAAAGTTTGTGACAAATTAGTATAACCAAACAACAAATAGACATATGAGTATATTTTTTTTTGCAGTGATGATCACTGATCTGCCTCCCAACCTTCCACTGAACATTTCCTTCATTTTAACAAATATGAAAGATATCTGGCAATATTAAACATTGTGAGGAAAAGTAGCACACATGTTCTTTGTGTAAAAGTTTGGCGTTGGTTGATAGAGTTGAATATGGTTATATACCCTACAATCCAGACATGGCATATCTAATAATGAACATATATAATATATGAAAACCACTGAATAAAAAAGAAAGATTAAGAAATATTTGTCTATTGTCTACTTATATATTGATTTGGAGATGAGCCAGAAAATGAAACTGCTATACCTTTTAAGACATTAGTTTGTAAAATTTTGTATTTTAACATAATCTGGGAAGGATATAACAAAAGTTTAATCAAATTGAGATGGAGAGAGTATGGTTGTTTACCGCTAATTACCTATGTTTGAATTTTTCAAGAAAGTGTGTTCCTTTAAAAAAAATACCATACTTTCCACTTCCTGAGAAATCTCAGAAATCTCGTTCTCTTGTTTCTATCTCTTTTTTGTTTAAGTTATTTGATCTCTTTCCCCTTTGAGAATGATCTATCTTCGTGTTTCCTATTGTCTATCTTTTATTTTGCTCTTTATTTTTAGTCTGGGTTTTTTACATAAGAGAAGCAATGTGATAGTTAAGCTGCATGACTGAAGTATGCTGATAGATTATTCCCAAAGGGAAGTGGATCGAGAGGTGGAGGGAGGACAGAGGCAGGACAGGACTAAGGAATGAATAAAAGGAATGGGGATAAGTTATGTACTTGTACCAACTCCACACAAGGAATGTAAACATTATATATTGCAAACATGTACCAAAAAAAAAAAAGAAAAAAAGAAAATCAAGGAATGTGTGATGTGTGGAGGGGTATGTAGGGAAGGGAAGGAGGATGCAAAAAGGAACTAAGATGTACTATGTACATGTACTAACTCCCACAAGGAATGTAAATATTATGTATTATCCACACATACTGATAAACTAAAATTAAAAAAAATTACTTTTGCTTAGTACTTTGTTTTCTTAAATGCAGAATGCAGTCCTATGCATTCATGGGATTGCAGAAGATTCAAACTCACTTGGTCCACAAATAAGCTGAATAAATAAATTTGTTTCATGTGTCTATAGTCTAGCTTGCAGAGACACATAGATACATCACTGTGTGGCTGAAAGGTGGCATAATCACATAAGTGAATGCTGAGCACTGAGAAGGCATGTACAATTTGTTTTAACAGCACATTGGAGAGATCAGACAATGCTGCTCAAAGAAAATCAGGAATCAGAGATGCTTCTTGCAGAAGATTGCAGGGACTCTGGGACTTAGAGCATAATTAGGAAATCTCCAGGTGGTAAAGAAGGGAAAGGAAGCTCATCCTTTAACAATATATTCATGAAAAAAATGAATAAGCAAGCAACCTATAAATCGCAAGTAAACCTTCAAAGCAGTACTGAATAAATGAAGTAAATTAGGAAATTAAAAATGTGACTAGATTTTTTTAAAACAGCCTAGATTCATTCTCTCTCCTTCTCCCTTTCTCCCTCATAGATAGATAGATGATAGATGGATAGATGGATGGATAGAGATAGAGATGAAAACAGATATATACATGTATTCTCTATCTTTCAGACACACAGCAATAGTGAGTTTGACAGTAGATGGAAGGAATAAGGACAGTAACAATTGTGTTACAAATACTTTGAGAAGAACTCTCTTAATATTTGAAAGAAAAATACTTCACTGAACTTATAAAGTTTAAGTCATCCAATGTAACCAAAACCCCATACACGTAAATGTGCCATGACCACTTTAGTGCTTTGCAATTTGTAGAGCCAGAAAAAGATCAGAGAGTGCAGAAACATTCAGGTTGCAGGAAAATATCTATGAACACTTTTATGTAACTTGATTCGTAAAGTTACACAATGCATAACTCAATCATAATAAAAAGATTAGGCAAGCAAGTTCGTACCCTGTATGAGTGTGTATCGGGACCAGAAGAATTTAGAAATTCTTCAACCTACACAGAAAAAGGTTTTAAATAAAAGTATGACTTCAATCTATGTGAATAGTTATTGCAGAAATATTTATAGATATTACAGTATACTTCGTATTTTTCATGCATAGACAGCTGTAACTTACAGTCTTCTATCCATATTTACCAGAGAGCAATATGTCCATGTTGGATGCACATCAAATCTCGTTGATGAATTACTCGATTCAACATTCTGACTTCAAATTTCTGACACATAGCTCTTCTCAATATGCTAGTGACGATAAAACCCTAAAAAGGATGTATAATTAAATATAAAGATAGTAAAAGCAAATACATGCATAGGTTTACTTGCTTGGTGGTGTTCAGGGATAGTTTTAGTCACTGGAACAACCTGCCTACATTTGGCCTTGAAATGCTTTTATTGTTTAATAAAATTATTGTTTTAAAGACTCTGAAAGGTCTTCTCTGGAAGTTTTAATTTTAAAATGTATAATGAATGAACTTTTCCAAGGTTGAGAGAGCCAGTTGAATAGCATCACAGAAACTTGATGGTACATTAACAAATACTGAAATAATGAAATGAATTTCAGACATGCTATGCTTCTGTATTTTTAAATTTACAATATTAATCTAAATTTTGAAAATGTTTGCTTTTTGTTTTACTATTTGAAATATTCAAAAATAAAATCGAATGTTATATTTGAAAATATAATTTCAAGTGTCTGAAGAAATGTAATTGCTAAATTACAAATGAAGTGAATAGACTAACAAGATTTTTGAGTTGATTTGAAAGCTAGGCTGAGGCAACCTTTATTATGTGTCACATTTACATTGACAAAACAAAAGTAATTTAACTTTCTACTGCTAATAGTCTTTTTATCTACTACAAGTTTATCTCAGATAGAAAAAATTACATCAATGATAAAATGATAAAATTCAGTTAATCAGTATAACTTTTCTTCCATCTCTTTGTCATATTATACCATCAAGATTTGACTGTGTCCTAATAAAATTACTTCACATTATTCTGTAACTATATAGATGGTCAACAATACAAAAATCCATCACTAGTAGAAATATAAATTTCAAAATAAATTTCTAAGGACCATGTTTATTGCATTTATGCTTATCACTCCAATATATAATTGAATTAATTTGTATATGATGACACTACAAATATCTAATTTATGGATTCATGATATAAAATTGCAGTTCTGAAGTTAGCTGATTTTGCCTTCCATTCAGTCAAAAGGTGGTTGAATTATAGCTTTTGGAAGCACTTTTGAGAAACACGATGGGAAGGATTTTTTGTTTTATTTTGGTAATCAGACAGAAGGCTGGAGTCAATAGAGTCCCATATTCAATTTTGAATTATTACCTGCACCATGCTAAAATTTGCTTGACATACACCCAATAAGTCAGAAAAATATGCAACACATCATCGTCTTTTATCAGTGCTTTTTTAGAGGTTGTGGGAAAAATTTGTGCAAGGTTGGGCCAAATCATAAACTATGATATCAGACTGCAGGGGTTCATCTACAATCAGCAAAGATAATAAGGAGAAGGCAAAGGAGCAACCACGTCACAACATGTAAGAGTCCCAGTAGAATTTGAGAATCCTGAGAAAATTATCTGAAATCTGAGATCATGGATGCTATGCTATATCAGAAATCAAATTACGGATTTTTGCTTTAAAATGAATAACCACCACAAGGTGGATGTCATGAGAATATTCGCTATAGGAACATCATCAGGCAAGCCCAAACATCTACCTCTAAAACTGGAATACTCAAATTCACTGAATAGATGTCTAGAACATAGTTTTGGCATATTAGCCACAGACCCATTATTAACAACTGTACTATTGGAATCAAATTCTGTTTTTTTCTAATTCTTTACATGGAACAAGTCTCTGGGTCTTAATTTCTTTTACAATGAACAGTTATTATATTAGCTTGCAGGGCTGGCTTTGTAGCTCAGAGAAAAAATGCTTGCTTAGCAGGTAAGAGACCAGGATTCAATGTCCAGCACCCTAAAGAATAATAACAACAATTACAAAGTTAGTAACTTTCCAGGTACCATTCTGAGACCTCTGCATATTCAGCTCAACTGGACTTTGTGCTAGCTCCATGGTAGGTGGCGTTATAATTCTTTTAAATCTTGATGAGTCTGAGGAACAGAAATATTATGTAACTTCCCTGAAGTTGTGAACTGCTAGGACACTCTGATGCAGGATTTGAACTTGGGAAGTTTGGCTTCAACCAAATCAAAATGATTTTTTTGTGTGTGTGAGGAATCCTTTATTCTTTACCACACGGGCTTTCTAATGTAAAGTGTGTATCGTAATATGCTCTGCAATGATCAGCGCAGCGGTATCCCCAAGTTAAAAGACTACATCATTCAAAAATAAGCATATCAATGAACACACATGTTTAGCTAGATGTCGTGTTTTATTGGAAACAATTTGGTAGTTTACAGATCCTAGTGTAAAGAAAAAATGGGTACTCTAAGCATATCTAAATACATATATATAATTATTTTTATTATTCTTCTAAGCATTCTGCAATGTTTAAGGCAGGGTTTTATTTATTGTAGAAGAAATATGTTTTATAAAAAAACTCTGAGGCAACTGATATAGATAGTTTGAAACTAATATATCAAATACTGGAGGAGCAGAGTGTTTAGAAATTTACTTTTTACAATTCAATTTGCTTATATATGCTCCACCTATTTTTTAACCTATTTTAAGATAGCCAAAATACTATATAATGTTACTATGCTTTATAATTGACTTTAATAGATTTCTAGAAGCTCGTATTTATATTTGAACTAGTCCGTCTATACACAGTTGGTTTTGCTATACTGAGAGAATTATCTGATTTATATTTTCATTGAAATGACCAACCCTTGGAAACCAGAGAAGAACTCTCCCAACAGCATTAGTTAGCTTTCTGTTTTCATGACAAAATACTTGAAGATAAAACTTAAAAGAGGAAAGTTTACTTTTGGTTCATGGTTTCAGAGAGTTTCGGTTTGCGGTTGGCTGGATTCTTCGTTGTCATCAAACATCAGGACAGAGGTGGCCGAGCTAAGCTGCTGTTCTCATCACAGGCAGAAAGCAAAGGGAGAGAGGAAGTGACCTACAACGGCCAATGCCTTTCTGCGTCATGCTTTCTTGAGCCATTCTTTTCAACTAGGCCCCACCTCCTAACAGGCCACTAAGCTGTAGGGCCATCGTGGTTTATTAATCCATTAGTAAAATTAGAGCATCCACATTCGATCACCTTCTAAAAGCCCCACCTGTGAAATTATGACCCTTTCGGTGGAAAATTTTTATTGAGACTATAGTACCAACTCACCGCTGGCACTTCCCTTGAGGGTCTTTTACTTTATTCTGGTTATTTGCTCTACTTTAACTTCTCCCCACAGGGGAAGTTGTCTGGCGAGGAATCTGAGCGGCAGACCTGTGCGGTCTGCTCTGTACACCTGCTGTCTCCTGGGAATCATCATCTGCCAACTCCCTGGATCAAACGCTTCACTCTGCCAGGCTAATGCTATTATAAGGGCAGATTTCCGGAAGTTCCCAGGACAGGTTTTCAATATTGGTCGGGACTGGGTGGGGAATGTTACTGAAATTTAACCAGAAGCATTTATGGAGCCCATTTGCCCACACTCTGCAATCTCATCTTTGTCTCACCAACTGAATTTACTTTTATCTGTATTCCTCTGTCTTCTTGTACAACAGAATCAAAATGTGATCAAGGAAGTAGAAGGGCAGTACTGCCATCCTTAAAACCTTAACAGCGTTTAATCAACAAAATTGTCTCTACATATATTCAACCTCAAAAATTTTATTATACACACTTGCATATATATGCATGTATATATGTGTGTGAGTATAAATGCATATATACATATATCATATGTATGTATGTAAAATATGAAACTGATGCAAAGTATCAGCAAACCTCTGAGAACAATTACTAAGCCACAAGTCGCTGTGAGTATCAGAACAGAATAATGGGTAGGAAAGCATCTTTGTCATCAGTAACTTAATTATGCCTCAAAAATTGCAATCATCTCACACACATGATGTGTCTCTAAAATATCCATGTCCAAACCTGATAAACTGTGAATTTATTAGATTACACAATGGTAAGGAATTAAGATTTCAGATAGATTTAAGGTTGCTAACTAGTTGACCTTGAGATGCCATATTGTTTTGCATTTTCTAAGTGATTGTAATTAATGGGTACATGAGCTGGAGAAATGTGGGGAGCTTCCAGAATTTGAAAAGGACAGGGAAACACACTGTCCCCTGGAGACCCGAGAAAAGAACACAAACATATAAAAACTTTTATTTTAGCCCAGTAAGACCTCTTTCAGACTCTTGATCTCCATAATCATAAAATAATAAATTTGCATTGTTATGAGCTATTAAATGTGTGTTAATTTTTCTCAGCAAAAATAACCTTATACATCCATACGTGGCCAAAATTCTATTAATTCATAGAAGAAAGTGTTCTTTGATGCTGAAAGAATATCATCCAGAATTAAAAATCATTCATGGATAAAAATCCCCTTTCATTTTTATGTGTGATTTTAAGATTTCCACAGTTACATGCGCCCTTGTTCATCATGTACTAATGCTAATGGATTTACATTCAAGCAGCAACAATTTATATTCGGGGTGATATGGGCAATGTGCTTCACTCGTGTATCATCTGGCCTCCTGCATGACACTATTTTATGGATAAACCAGGGCATAAAAAGTGATTTATGTATCTTTTTAAAAATGTATATACACAAACATTATAATTTAAGAAACTCTGCCAAGAACCACTGAAAGAGGCAAGAAACACGAACACTTTTTAATACCAGATGGAAAGTAGTTTTTCCTAGTGTAAAGTCAAAACACATTAGTGTCTCAGCCATGTGACAACTAGCACCCTGGAGACTCTCTCTTTAAAGTGCAGAGACCAGGGAAATTAATGATATGTTTGTGTGGGATTTAACCTAAATGTCTGCATATAAAATACCAGAATAATATTTCCTAGCAGAGTAACATTTTTTTAATTTGGTAAGATAACGTAGTAAGTAATGCTAATTTTGCCTTTGAATTTTTAGCATTATCAACTAATGAAGGCACTAACTATAGTTTTACCCTAACCAGGAATTTTATAAAGAGGAGAAATAGGAAGAGAAATTCAACATGGGGTCCACTTACTTAACTGTGGGCCAGTGGAAGATACTATCTACACTCACCCATTTGGAAGTTTGAGTGTACAATTATCAAGTCATCACCTGAAAGTCTCCCTACATCCAGAAACTACACCTTTTTCTATCAGTGACAGACCTGTATATGATATTAGAGATCATTACTCAAAATTTAACGTCATAAAATATTTTGGGCTATAGTTTTGGTTAAATATACTAATGAGTTCACAATTGCTCTTCTGTACCCTTTCAAGTCATGGTACTAAAGGAGGCCATAATTTGGATGCATCGATAAAGTAGAAATTTGCCCGACATATGCACAGCATTCTTCTTTTTCTCACTCAGATTCACAGGGCAGATTAATGTGAATCCACCAATGTCCAACTTTTGTAATTTCAATCACAGTATTATTTTAAGATATTAAAAATGTTTCTGTTTTTGTAATTTTTGAAAGTTGTGATTCCTTATAATCCTGTCTCGCTAAGCTATGAAGAGAAAACTATATGATTTCTGCAGTATTTAACAGCAGGGGCTTAAAGAATAGAAAATACTTCTGCATATTTAAATTATGATAAAGCTTGAAGTGATTATAATACATTTTAATGTCATGAAAAGATGTCCACTGCATATTGCTAAGTGAAATATATAAGAAAGAGTGTATTTTATATGACCTGGTATTAAAATTGGTCTTTTGAGGAAAAGTATTTGCCTTTCTACACAAAGAAAGTATTGAAATGCACATGACAAATATCAACAATGTTTATTTTCATTTCATTGATGATTTTATGTATGCATTTGAGTAGATATATTATTTTGATTATGTGTAAAATTGATTTTTTACATTGTTTGAAAAATACTTTCTTGGGATAATCTTTGATAGCAGGGGAAACAGGGGAATGCCTGTGCATATGCAATCACTCTCATCCAAGTTTTCACACTTCTTTCCACTAATCCTCCAGTGGATACCTACATACCCAATCTCCCCATTAGCATTTTCCAGAAAAGGGAAAACAAATTATACATAAAAATGTATATATAGTGATTGGCTCAAATGATCAGAGAGTCTGAAATGTCTCAATATTGTAGCTAGCAAGCTAGAGACCAGGAAAGCTGGTAGTAGTGTAGTTCCAGCCTGAGTCCAAAGGCCCGAGAACCAGATGAACCAAAGTGGTCAACGAATTTGAAAGAAGTCAAGCTCAGCACCCAAAGACAGCCAGTATTTCAGTTCATGTTCAAAGGTGGGAAAAGAGTGACGTCCACTTCAAAGCATCAGGAGGCAGGAGTTCCTTGCTGTTCATCCCTTTCAGCTTTCAGTTGATTGGATGAAGGTCACTCACAATATGGAACACAGTTGTATTTACTCTGTGAACAGATCACATGTTAATTTTAATTAGAAACACTTTCATAGACACACTCAGAATAATATCTTACCAAATATCTTGGCAGCTCTTGGTCACAGATAAAATTATTCATCCTAAATCTAGCTCCTTGTTTTCATGCATTGTGCTGCTACATTTATTCACTTTTGAGCATTTTTCCTGTTTTTCCTGTTGAAAATAGAATGCCCAGGAAAAATTTTCAAAAATGAAGTGGAAATAATGATATATGAGAAAAACAAAATTTGACAGAAACTACTTCCAGCCTGTGTAGATTGTAGATATGATAAAGGAAGACATAAAATTCATAATTTTATGAAAGAAAAAAGTAAATTTAGCAATTAACAGTTGATATAATTAGATAGATGGAAAATCTCACAAAATCCACCAAAAAGCAATTATCACCAGTAAATGAGTTTAGCAAGAAAAAATTAGGAATGCTATACTATTCACGATACCATCAGGAATAATGAAATATTTAGGAGCGAACCTAACCAAGAAAGTGAAAAATATCTGCCATGTAAACTATAGTTCTCTGAAAAAGGAAATTGAAGAGGACATCACAAAATGGAAATATATTCCATGTTTCTGGATTGGCAGAACAAACATTGTCAAAAATGGCCATACTTCCAAAACTAACATGCAGATTTAATGTAATGCCTATCGAAATACTAAAAGTATCCTTCACAGAAATAGAGAAAACAATCCTAAAGTTAATATGGAACCAGAAGAGACTCAGAATAGCAAAAACAATCCTGGGCAACAAGAGCAAAGGAAGAGGCACCACAACTCCGTACTTCAAGTTATATTACAAAGCTAGAGTGAAAAGAAAAAAAAAGAAAAAAAAAATGGAGCCAAGTGATTTTAAAATGTGGAGGGCTCTGAGAGCCAAGCCCCAGCTTCTCTGGCCTGGGATTTCAGTTGCGTCCTTTATTCCAGGAAAGCTCAGATAGAGAGGGCGTGGTGAAGAAGCACTGCCTTATGTCTGTCTGGCTCTGGAGGCTGAAGCCAGCTCCCTGGGAGCCGGGGCTGGGAGCTGAGGGGAATTCCCCCTTCACATAGTGCTGGAATCAGACTTCAGTTATCTGTGAGGGTGACTGAGTCATCATGGCATTTTATTGACTATAGACTTTATGATGCACCGAAATCAACTCCTAGACAAACAGCACCCTCAAATCTCAAAGATTAGTTTATATATGCCAGCCTCTGCAGAACGATTAGAATCAGTCAGGAAGTAGGCTCCAGTTGTCCTGATCAGACCTACAAGGAAAATTTCTCCATGTTCACAATAGGAGATGTTGACCTTCAGTAGCCATCATTCTTCCTGAATAAACAATGGACTTTACATAGTTTGACTCCCCTAAATGCATTCTCCTGCGCTAATCTCAGAGCATCCTAGACTTCCTGCATGCATTCATTGCCACAGAAAAGCAAAAAGAACTTGTTCTGCAAGTTGGAGAATACTTCGACATCAGAGTGATTTTCTCTGCTCTCTTAGGAATGGATGGGACACAAAGGGATCCTGAAGCATTTCTTGCCCAGATTCTCTCAAAATCTCAATTTCCACTCGAGGGCGGAGAAGGTGAAGTGCTAAGGGCCGCTCGGTTCTGCTACATACTTGGAGACAGTCTTCTGGAGACTGTTTCAGAAGGTTTCACCTGTCTACTGTCATTTCTTGCAAATGACTCGAAGTCTAATACAGCTGTAATTGGAATTTGGTTTTAGAAAAGCTTTGACAATTATTTTGGTCCTTTAGTAGTCAACACTTGCAATCTCTCTTGAATGGCTGCTATGTGAACTGCATTCAAAATGGACCATTACGTGGCTAATACTGGGTTTTTGGGTCTGTATCCCAAAGCCCTCAAAGTCTGGATAGTTCTTCTGTGACACATCTGGAGGATGTAAAAGCTTTGTGCGACACTGTTGTCAAAACCACTAGTGAGGTTACTCAGGAAAGCTGGCTTGTACATGGACTTTTATTCACATTTCTGTACACATTCAAAATTCACTTATCAACCACAAGATTGGTTGGTATTTCAACATTTGTAGCATTGGCTTATAATGATAGAAAAATATTCTGTAGCATATATATATATATCTTATTGTTATGTTGGTACATATGATGGGACTGGAAATTTTGCAAACTGAATGAGGCCATGTGCGAACTATACATCATGGATAGTAAACACCTTTCTCATTGATTGCTATGCTGAGGGGGACTTCAAGAGAAATGGGACTCTATCTCTGCACTTGTTTCCTCATGGTACCTTTGAAGTTACTTGGATGGAAGCCATGAAAGATCTAGAAGAACAATGAGTGCTGTAGTGGTTGAGCCACCACCATGTGATCGAGTACTAGTTATGAAGATCTGGGGTGCTAGTCTCTAAAATAGTTTGACTTGTTAATTTGTTAGTCATTTTATTAAACAATAGATGTTTATTATGTCAAAGATGCATGGTACTAGCACAAAAACAGACAGATGGATAAATGAGGCAGAATAGAGGATGCAGAAACAATCTCAGGCCACTTAGCCGTCTGATCTTTGACAAAGGACCCAAAAACACACACCGAAGAAAAGCTAGCCTCTTTAGCAAACAGTGCGGGGAAAATTGGCTACCCATATGCAGAGGACTGAAGCTAGCCTCATATCTTTTACTGTGTACTAAACTAAAATCAAAACAGATCAATGGTCTAAATGCTAAAATAGACACACTGTGCAGGAAGCTAAACTAGCTAAAATTTCTGAAGACATTAAGCATAAGCAAAGACTTCTTGAACAAGAGATAACATCAAGAATCTACAAATGGAATCACATCAAGTTAAAAAGATTTTGCACTGCAAAAAAATCACCTGAGTGAAGAGACAACCTAGAGAATGGGAAATAACTTTGCCAGCTACACTTCAAACAGGGAATATCTGGTATACTAGTTACTTTTCTAGAGCCAGTGGTTTGCAAGAGAGCAGATTTAATATAGGACATTTACAAATTACAACATTCACACACACAAGCCAAATGCAGGAAAAGTGCAGAATGTCTATCTGTGTACTGAAGACATGAGATATCCAATCAGTGGCCAGGAGCCCACAGCAATGCCCCATATACAGATACGTCTGCACTAAAAGGCTGAAGAAATCTATACTGGAACCAGGATACTATGCTCGCATCAGAGATAAAGACCAGAGCTCCCCTAAACCAAAGAGCAACCATTCCCTACGACAGCAAGGCTCCGAGCAACTTCTGCGACTAGAACAGCCAAGTTCCCTTCAGGAGAACCAGCCGCAACAGAGTTTCTCCTGGGAAACAGGTGGCCATTATCTTTTGCCCTTGTTCTTCTTTATGTTGCGTTGGCAACAATCCTCAGGTGAATTTTCTACACCCAGATGTACCACACCTAGTTAAAGACATCATAGTATAGTGATACATGCATGCCCATGTTTAAAGCAGCACAACTCATAAAAGCTAAATCTTGGAGACTATCTCTTTGTCCATCAACAGAAAAATGAATTTTAAATATGTGGTATTTACACACAACAGAATATTAGTCTGCCATAGAGAAGGATAAACTTGAGTCATCAGTAGGAAAATGGAAGCACCTTGAGACCATAATTTTAAGTGAAATAAATCAGATACGCAGATTAACCATCACAAGATTTCTCTAAAATGATAAACCCAAACTAAAATTAAATTAAAGAGCAAAATAAAAATACATAAAAAGAAAACAATGAGATAGATCTTTTGCAAAACAGAAGAGGACCAAGTGATGGAAGAAGGGAGGTAGGAAGAGAGGAAGGGAATGAAATAAAAAGGAATAAATGTGTGTTATATACATGTACCAACCCCTCTAAATGCATGTAATCATTATATATTGCAAACATGTACTAATAAAAATAAAAATTAAAAAATTCTCTAGATGGAGGCTTATTACTTCATTCATAACCAACAAACCTTTAGTACATATATCATTCAGCCAATAAGACAATAAAACAATCATAGGCTAACATTGTGAGGAATAGTACTCAGCTGTTAAAAAGGAAAAAAATACTGATATCTACAAGAGAAATGAATTTCAAATGTGCTATGATACAGGAAAGAAGTAAATTCAAACAGCTGTCTGTTATCAATCTACATGACCTTCTTGAAAAGACAACATTAAAGGCTCTGAAAATATATCAGCATGTGCCAAGACCTGAAAACAGAGTGGAGAGGTTTATTCTCAAAGATCAAGTGCAAATTTGAGGGGTGATGAAACCGCTCCATATTATGATAGTGGTATTGTTTACAAAAGTATATGAGCTTCCCAACACCTACAGAACTGTACTGTACCCCACAAAGAGTGAATGCAACACTGTGTGACTTATACTCATGTAAACTAAAAATTTTTAAAGTGTGTGATTAACTGAAAGAATGTGTAATGAATTAAAAATCCAGCAATAACACATAGCTAATTTTCACATATAGCAAATGGTGATTTATTTGTTTCTTACAACCTAGCATATTAGTCTGCTAAAATTAACACACATATTCATATATATACACACACATATACACATGCATTAATATCATTACATTTTCCCTTGGACATTTTATGTGTGCCTACAACAAAATAAATTAAATGTGAATTGTCAAAGATAGCAGATATCAATGTATTCAAGAACAGGAGAGACATGGAAAATCAACAAATTAAACATGTAATTTTATTGAAGTATTTTTCCTTGGAAATTCACACACACAGTTATTTTAAGAAATTCGATATTTTATCATATGTGTTATGTGAAAATGCTGGTGCTACAAGGAAATGACTTGTGTTTACAAGTTCATTGTCAAAAACACAAGCCATAAGTTGTATGAGGTACAAAAGTTTGCATTTCCAACAAGTGTGTTTTTAATGTAATTTTTAAAAAGTATATTCTGGTGGCACAATTTCAATGGCAAGAAATTATTCTAGGATAGTTACACAGATAAAGATGTTTGTATTAGATTGTACATCAACACAATATTTCCACGATGAGAAATACTTGCTACGAAAACAAACTGCATATTTGATATTACAATTTTAATATAATTGAAGAGCATATTTTATCCTGTCTAGATTATTTTCTTTATGCTTTCATATGGAAGCTCATTATAAACAATTATGACATGCTGAAATATACTACATAATCTGATAAAATCTTCTATTGGTAAGATTGGAACTACTGAATTAATCTTTCTGCAAGACAAACTAATTCAGCCTAACTTGTAAAATAAGTAAAATGAACAGTCTAGTGTCTTTAGTAAAACATTTTAATACTTCCATGCCTGGGAACACACACACACACACACACACACACACACACAATTGGATCTTGATATTCAACAATTATCACCACACACTTACAGATTTAATACAATATTTTAAATTATATTTTCCATTCAAAGTTCTACAACAAAGAAATATAGAATCCACTTTTTTATCAAGGTATAATTTAAATGTATTTATATCTATAAGGTTAATGATTGGACCTGGCCGTGGTTGTAAATTCTGATCGTCAATTTGATTGAATTCAGAGATGCCTAGCAGACTAGTAAAGCACACTCCTGAGTGTGTCTGTGGGGATGCTTCTAGAAGCGACTGACAAGCACACACTCACATGCACACACACATATATAACATTTTTATATAAGCATATATCACACTTACATATGTATGTATCACATTTATATATATAATCCCTTTTCATTTTACATATGTATCTATGTGTGTCACACACACACACACGTGCACACAATTGATTCTGTTCCTCTAAAAAACCCTAATCAAGACACTGACAATTGATGAAAGAGAAAGATCAACTTTAAAAGAATAAAATAACTTGATTTATATTGAATACATTTATGAGCTCACAATAATTTTCTACTTCCTGTCATACCTCTCAGAGACTCTCTTCACCACTGTGTTATGCAATTAATATAGTGACAGTTAAAATAATCATTATCTCCAATGAGTAGAATTGTTATTTATCCAAGTAGACTATGTAAATTAATTCACAAAATAAAAATTTATCACATTAAACACTTTACTGGCATACATGAGACTGATTAAAATGTGCATATATGTGTTTAGCATAGGAACTGTTAATTCATTCATAACCTTTGAATAATTACAGTTGCAGAACAAAATGTTGCAATTCTAATATGTCTTATATTAATTGCCTACATATATAATTTTCATAAATAATGTGCACCCTTTTTGAGACATAGTATTTTTATACTACATGTTTGGTGCGAATACTAGAATATGATTTCATCTGTTAAATTAATAATGAAATTGTGCTGCATTTCCTTTATTTATATTTCATTTTATAATAATTTTATTTAGGCATTTTGTAACTAATTATATTTTATAACTGCATAGTTACCCAATAACTAGAAATTGATGATCAAAATTGTCCCTCACAGTAAACACTCTGAGAAACATTGCTGTAAATCCACCCATATTAAAGACGGGAGAATAAGCAAAAGGAAGAAAATAATTTTTTTACAGGAAAAAATCAAGTCGTAATTGGATTCCCACAGAATGTTAATAAATATCGAACTACAAAATGGAGTAGTCTTTAGCAAAGTCCTATACTGTTTTGGGTCTTAGCCTTGTCTTGTTAAAATCTTAATAACTAAGAGGAAGATGGATAATGTGTCTGGTTTTAACATTTGTAGATGGCAGCGAGCTGGGTGTGATAATTAATGCAATAGAAACAAAATCAAGAGAAAAACAAATGCTTTGACCATCTGTTGTGCTATGTGGAAACCCAGACAAAATTTTATAGAACTCAAACAAAAGTCTGGCACTTTTCAAATCTCAGTGGTATGATTTCAGAGTACAAGAAAATTTTGGAGTAGTTTCTTTAAAAATTTTGGACATTTTAATGGGATGTGGAAAGATGTTATGATTTATAGAATGAAGTTCCTAGGGATTCTAACACAGAGAGACACTTGGTTCAAAAAGTAAAAGGCTCACTTGGGTGTCATATCTCACCGTTCTTCTGACTCAAAGGACAAGTTATGCCAGGTTTTTATTTCTGCTTTGCCAAATAGAAAAATTTCCCTTTCCCTTCTGCTTGCCACCACCCTTCCATTGGGCCCTCAGTGGTGCAGTCAAGGGGGGACCCTGGGTTCAGAAGAGTCAGCACAGTAGGACTGCTGTTGGCGTAGCTGAGGCTCTTCAGACGTGGAGCTCAAAGGGTAACAAGCTGACAGGGGAAGTGGCATTGCTCCAGGAGCAGAGCAGCATTATTGCTCCACACCGGATCAGTGTTCACACCTGTCCTGGTGCTGTGACTGAAGTCCATCCTCACCTCCCGAAGAGCTCAATTTTTTTCTTGTAGTTTCTCTTCCCTTTGTCTTTTCCCTTTGTCTTCGCTTTTCTTTGAGAAAAACAAACAAAATAACACTAACTGTTTTCCAGATAGGTAAGCAGTACTCTGTGTGTGTGTGTGCATGTGTGTGTGTGTGTTTGAAAGGGGAAAGCCATCCAACACGCTTATTGTATTCCATGGCTTATCAATTGTAACTGACATTTTTGAGAAGTTCTTGTCTAATGCTTATTAATATTACAAATTTAATAAATAAACACCTGTCATTATGGATAGCATATGACATTTACTGTCTTTTAATGGGATTTTAAATAAATTTGGAGTATGTGTACAGTAAGTAATGCCAAGCAATGTAATGCCATGACTCCGTTTCCACATTTCTAAAATGAGAATAATAATGACACACTCTCTTGTTTTGTCCAAATCACTGGCTTTATTTAGATATAGTGATCTAAGAACCCTAAATTAATCTCCAACTCAAAGTGATTTCCAGTAAGTTTTTAGTTGCTCAGGTGGTGACGTCATGTGTTCTCGATGTTCCTACCCTCATATTCTTCTCAGTGCCCACTTTCCTTCCTTGGGGACCACCCTAGGGACATCATTGCTGTGTAGTACTGTCCACAGTGTGCAAACACTATGGTGCCCCCATTTAATCCTTAAGAGGTGTACAGGGCCACTGCATCTAGAACACAAACAAGGTTTTCCATCAATTCCCCAAAACACACTAGAAGATTGGGTAGAACTTTCACAAGACTGTGCCAGAGGTCTGTGGAGAGAAACAGAAACCAGCCTGTTTCTATTTCGAGCCTTCCTTATATCCAATAGGCTGTACTTGATTTCTGTGCTTGCTTTCTCTTTCGGACATCTTCAAACATTTCCAAAGGCATTTTAGGGCCCAACAAACTAAGAAGCATTTCTAATAAGTAGTGAAATCTCATGATTAACCTTGTTCTAGGATGATAAAAAATGGAAATATACATTCCTTCAAGCAGAAAGCCTCATTGGGACACTTCTACAAAGGAGAGATCGAGGGTTGAAAAATAACCACCCAATATTCTGAAGCTTATCTGTAATTAAACCCGGTAAAGCCTTTGTTCACGCTTTTGAGCAGAGACAAAAATTCCATATCACTTATAAAGAATCTTTACATGAAAACAAGGAGAAATATGTAGAAACAAAGATGCTCAGCAAAAAATATATGAAAAATAGAAATGTTCTACAATAATAAATGTCTCAACTGAAAATAATTTAAGGTGTGCTTATTCTACAGAAAATATGAACTCTACTCTTTTTATAAAGAAAATACACAAACATAACTAAAAGTTGCCTTTTAAGGATTATTTTCTTTCACATAGGTCAATCTTCAAATTCCTAGGAAGGAAATTGCTTGCTTTTATATTTAAGAAAATACATAATATAGAATATCAGATGTTATAAAATATCTAATAAAACATAAATGTATGCATAAAATGGTCTTAAAAACAAGTGCTTTTGCACTGATTCAGATGTATCTCCAGGGTAAATACCTAGAATTTTGATAGGGAATAAAAGTTAACACATACCTACTTTTTAACAGATATTTCTAAATTCCACTCGTCGAGGTTTTTACCAATTTTCATTCTTACCACGTATGTATAAAAGTGCATATTTCTACATATTTTGCAGGTAAAGTATATTATTATACTTCTTAACTTTTGCTATTCTGATAATATGTGAATTTTTATGTATATTTTATTAGGAGGGAAGTTGGACATCTTCTTATACATTCAGATCAGTTTTAAATATGTTTCTGGTAAATTCTCTACACATTTTTATCCATTTCTTGAACTCCTTGTAATTTTTTTTTCATTTTCTGAGTTCCCTATTATTAAAGGTATTAGTTTTATGACTGATACAGTGGTATACATTTCTCCATTTTCCTTTATTTTTTACTTTGATGTTTTCTGCTATGTATTTTATTTAGTTTTATGGAGTCAAATGTATGAATTTTTTTAAAATTGGGTGTTAGGAAATAGTAAATTGGGTCTTTTGAGCAGTAGACCAAATTTTTTTTTAATTTTATTTTAATGGTACATTTTAGATGTTACATTTTGAATGTTACATATTTAGATGTTACATTTTGAATGTTACATATTGGTAACATTCATCATAGGGAATTTGTACCTGTACATGATATATCTTGTTGCTTCTTTTTTTCCCATTCCCCTCCCCTCACCCCCTCCTCCCTCCCTATTTACAAAAATTTGTTTCCATTTTTTCCTTCCATTTCTTATTTCTCTTGACCCTCTGTTCCTTTCCCCCTCCCTTGTTCCCTTTCCCATTTGGACATTTTCTTCCCTTTCCCAATATAATACATTTTAATCTTTATTTACACTTCACTTTCTCACACCAGAGAAACTATGCGGTATTTAAACATGTGTGTCCGATTTCAATTAAGATTATGGTCTCAAGATGTATCCATTTACCTAGGAGTATCTCAAGCTTATCATTCTTTATGGCAGAGTAGTACTCCATTGTATAAAGAAACCACATTTTCTTAATCCATTCCGCTGTTGATGGGCATTTGGGCTGCTTCCACAATTTAGCTATTACAAACTGTGCTGCTATAAACATGGGTGTGCATATATTCCTGCAGTATAATGATTTTAATTCTTTTGGGAGGATACCAAGAAGTGGAATAGTACACCAAATTTTAGTTCAGTTATTTTATTCTTACGTAGACTCATAAGACTATATTATAATATTTTTGATTTAGG
>PVJO010015001.1:0-46462 GCA_004026905.1 Hystrix cristata
ATATATCTAGTTTTAATTTTCGACATGTGGTTAGCCAATTTTTCCAGCACCATTTGTTAAATAGGCTATCCTTCTTCCAATGAGGGTTTTTGGCTTCTTTGTCAAAGATGAGGTATTTGAGTGTGCCTGGGGTTATTTCTGCATCCTCCAATCTATTCCATTGATCCTCAGGTCTGTCTTTTTGCCAGTACCATGCTATGTACATACTATATACAATTCTTCATTTAGGAACCAATTCATTTAATGACCTAGTTGCAGGAACAGAACTCGATCATTAAATGAAGAATGTCTGTAGTCTATTGTATTTTAGGCATAGTCGCTAAGCATCTTGTGCAAATAAACAGCATTCATGAAAAGACAAATATCTTAAAAATGTATTTCTATAATGTCTGATACTGAGGAAAAATAAGGTACTTGACATTTTTTGGATATTGAGGTAAAGCAAGCCATATGAGGTTACTTCTTTTGCCTCGATATCCAAAAAATATATGGTTTACCTGTTTTGATGCAGAAGGGAGTGGTTTGGAGCACAGTCTTATGGGACCTGTTGATCACATATGACATAAGCAGAACAGCTGTGCCAAAGAGTCGGAGAAATTTATCAGCGCACTCTTTTTATTGGGCTCACTTCTAAGGACTGTCTGCCTCCAACAATTCCTCAGGTGATAATAAAACTGATTCATTTGGAGGTAAATTTTCAGAGAAACAAACTTTTTAGAAGTGATGTTACTTTTCAAACTTTTTGATATGTAGAAATGTCTCATATCATATGGGTGCACATATTTTCTCACTCAGGGTTATATATACACTTCCGAACCGCAGGAAACAATCGAACAATTAATTATCACTATTATTCTTGGCTCTGTGATTGTTTTCTGTGTTTAATTTTTGTCTTATGCTCCTGGCTAGTAAGCTCCTTTCCTATATACTTTATCTATCTTTCTGTCCACCAAGGTATTTACTGCAGAAGTGGATAGAGCAGTGGCTCCATTAATGCCAGTTTCACTGTCAAGGATATTTGGCATTCCCAGTAATTTTTAGAGTCAAGCAGGTTCGTGGTTCTGTAATATCTTATTAGTAATATTTTAGTTTCATTGGTGCCTTGCAATGACCTGCAGAAGCTCCTTCATTAATGAGCCAAAATTGCACATTCAAAACAGAGCTTGCAGCAATATCAACTGTGTGGTCAATGTAACCTTGAAGAATTCATGGATGCTGCTAAGATCCCAGGAAAATGCATGTGAAGTAACATAGGAATGGATACTTTATTGATTTGCTAAAGATCATATCTGCATTGTATCTGTTTTGCAATCACGATTATTGATGAACACTTTCTATAGCATTACTACATCATAAGATATCCTGGATTTTCTGAAGAATTTTCATCCCTGCCTTTTCTGACATGTGAGGGATCAAGATTGCCTGAACCCAGATGATGTGATGGTTTGTTGATGGCTGCTGTATTTTATTTTAAAGGTTATTGGAAAGCATTTGTTCTTAAGAAATACAAATCATTTTCATTGAACTGTTTGATAATATTATTTCTAATACAGATATTTCTCATTTAATGACTCATTTTTTTAATGAGTGAGGCACACTGTTTGGAATTACAACTTGCCAGTGGGAACTACGACCCATTTTTTTTATGTACAGTTCTATACATCTTATTTATAGACCCCCATTGTCTTTTCTTGGACAGCATACCTTGTTTATAAAGTACTAAAATGTTTCCTGATTTTACTATACAGTACAATACTGTAGTTTTACGTTCTGTTATACGTTACACTACTGATGTAAGAGTTATAAAAATAAAAGCACAGCCATCAAGTTAGAGTTTCTTTTGACCATTTCTTTGTTCTGAATATTGTAATGTACATACTATATATGGTTCTTCATTTTGTGACCAATGCATTTAATGACCTAGATGCAGGAATGGAACGTGGTCTTTAAACAAGAAGTGTCTGTATTGTCAAAATGGCCATGTTATCAAAACTGACATATAGATTTAATGCAATAGCATTCTTCACAAAACTAGAAAAAACAATCTTAAAATTTATATGGAACCAGAAGAGACTCAGAATAGCAAAAGCAATCCTGGGCAACAAGAGCAAAGCAGGAAGCATCATAATCCCACATTTCAAGATATATTATAAAGTTACAGTGATAGAAACCGCATGGTACTGGCACAAAAACAGATATGTAGATCAATAGAACAGAATATAGAATGCAGAAACAACCCCAGGCACATTGAGTAACTGATCTTTGATGAAGGGACCAAAAACTTAGGCGGGAAAAAGATAGCCTCTTTGTAGACCAATATTCCTCACCACATACTGAAATAAAATCAAAATATGTCAAAGACCCAGATATTAAAGCAGAAACGCTGAATCTGCTGAAAAATATAATAGGTAAGACTCTTGAAGACATACCCATAGGCAAAGACTTTCTGAGCAGGGAACTCCAGTTGTATAAGAAATAACACAAATATCAACAAAATTGGATTATATCAAATTAAAAAACTTCTGAATAGGAAAAGAAATAACCAACAGAGTGAAGAGACAATGGGATAATTTTTGCCAGCTATTCCTCTGACAGTGGACTAATCTCTAAAATATTTAAAGAACTCAAAAAATAAACCTCCTAAAATAAAAGACACAATCAAAAAATAGAAATGAATAGAGAGTGGCCAATTGAAATGAATAGAGAGTGGCCAATTGAAGTGAATAGAGAGTGGCCAATTGAAATGAATAGAGAGAAAGAATGGCCACCATCAAGAACTCAAAAAATAACACATGCTTGTGAGGCTGTGAGAAGAAAGGACCACTTCTACTTAGTGGGTGGCAATAAAAAGTAGTACAACCACTATGGAAATCAGTGTAGAGATTCCTGGAAAAAAAAAAAACAACTAAAATATAGAAATTCCATTGGACGCAGCTATAACCCTCTGAATATCTTCCCAAAGAGCTAAAGATATCATACTATAGTGGTACACGCATACCCATGTTTATAGCAGCACAACTCATAGTAGTTCAATCTTGGGAATGGCCTATATGTCCATCAACAGATTAATGGATAAAAAAGTGGAATATACACAATGGAATACTACTCAGCCATACAGAAGGATAAATTTGACTCGTTTGTAGGGAATGGATTCAACTTGAGACCATAATGCTAAGTGAAATAAATCCAACACAGAAGGTTAAATATTGAATGTTTTCTCTTATATGAGAAATTTGAAGTGTAAATAATTTAAAGAGCAAAATAAGAGATTATAGAAAAAGAGAGATAGACCTTATACAGATGGCAAGGGGATCTAGAGATAGCAGGAGAGGAAAAAACGAGATGGAGAAGTAAAAATCATTAAGATGCCATATGTATATGTACCAACTACCCACATGTAATGTATTCATTATGCATTGCAAATATGTACTAATAAAACATTAAAGAAAGAAACTACAAACAAAACTCCTTGTACATTTATTCATATGTAATTAAAACTCCCCGTAACAGTTTCAAGCACATCCCACAGAATGTCTCCTGGTCATTTGTTGCCTGTTAGAATACTTCCTGCTTTTTAATACCTAATTTCACATAATACATGTATCTCTCCAGCCAGTATTTTTAAAATTAGTTTTATTGGTACATTTTAGATCTATATAATGATAATATTCATTGTACCTGTACCATGAATTTGTACCTGTACATGATATATCTTGATTCTTTTTTTTCCAATCACCTCCCCTCCCTTCAAGCCCTCTTCCTCTCCTTATTTACAAAAGTTTTGTTTCCATTTTTCCTTCAATTCTTTTTTCCTTTTCTCTTCCTTCTTCCCACACTGCTAGTTCCCCTTCCAATTTGAATATTTTCTTCCTGTTTCACAATATCTATTATACATTTTGTCTTTTACACTTTTGTCCTTTACATTTACACTTTTGGTTTCTCCTACCAGAAAAAACATGTGATATTTGAACATGTGCATCCAATTTCTTTCACTTAAGAGTATGGTCTCAAGGTGCATCGATTTACCAAGAAATGTCTCAAGTTTACTCTTCTTTATGGCAGAGTAGTACTTCATTGTATAAAAGAGCCATATCTTCTTTAGCCATTCATTGGTTGATGGGCATTTGAGCTGTTTCTAAAACTTAGCTACTACAATCATGTTCTGCTATAAACATAGGTGTGCATATATCACTGTGGCGTGATGCTTTTAATTCTTTTGGGAAGACACCAAGAAGGGGAATAGCTGGGTCAAATGGAACCTCTAGTTGTAGTTTTTTGAGAAATTTCCACACTGATTTTCACAGTGGTTGGACCAGCCTATACTCCCACTAACAGTGGAACAGGGTTCTTTTTCCTCCACAGCCCTGCCAGCATTTTTTATTGCTTGATTTCTTGATAATAGTCATTCTTTCTGGAGTGAAATGGAATCTCTCAGTGTTGTTTTAATTTGCATCTCTTGAATGACCAGTGATATTGAACATTTTTTCATATATTTATGTGCCATTTGTGTTTCTTTATCTGAGAAGTACCTATTCATTTCAGATGCCCATATTTGGATTGGGTCTTTAAATTTGGGGGGTATGACTTTTGTGAGTTCTTTATATATTCTAGATGTTAGACCTTTGTCTGAGGAACAGCTGGCAAAAAATTGTTTCCCACTCTGTGGGTTGTCTCTTCACTCTGTTGGTGGTTTCTTTTGCTGTGCAACAGCTTTTTAATAAGATGAGCTCTCAGTTGTTGATTCTTTGAGATATTTCCTGGGCAATCGGGGTTTTGTTCATAAAGTCTTTGCCTACACTTACGCCTTCAAGTTCTACCTTATCTGTATTCCAGAAGATGTAGTGTTTCTGTTTTAATATTTAGATCTTTGATTCATTTCAATTTTAGTTTAGAGCATGGTGAGAGATATGTGTCTAGTTTTAGTCTTTTGGCATGTGGAAAGCCAGTTTTTCCAGCACCATTTATTAAAGAGGCTAACTTTCTTCCAGTGAAGGTATTTGGCTCCTTTGTCAAACATAAGGTGGCTAAGCATGTTTGGACTTGTTTCTGCATCTTCTAGATGTTCCATTGATCCTCTATATGTGCGTGTGTGTGTGTGTGTGTGTGTGTGTGTGTGTGTGGGTGGGTGTGTTTAGTCAGTACCATGCTGTTTTTAATCACTGTAGTTTGTGGTATAATTTCAAGTCTGGGATTGTGATGTCCCTGCCTTGCCTTTGTTGTTAATAATTGGTTTTGCTATTCTAGGTCTCCTCTGGTTCCAAATGAATTTTAGGGTTGTTTTATCTAATTCTGTGAGGTATGCTATTGGTATTTTGATTGGGATTGCATTGAATCTGTATAATTTTGAGAGTATGGCCATTTTCACTATATTGGTTCTTCCTACCCAAGAAAAAGGGATATCTTTCCATTTTCTGATATCCTCTTTGATCTCCTTCTTCGTTGTACTGTAGTTTTAAATGTAAACGTCTTTTACTTCCTTCATTAGATTCATTCCTAAGTATTTCTTTTTTTTTTGATATTTTTGTGAAAGGTGTGTTTTCCCTAATTTCTTTCTCAGTGAGTTTGTTACTTGTGTACAAGAATGCTATTGATTTTTGAAGGTTGACTTTGTACCCAGCTACACTACTGAATTTGGTTATTAAATCTAGAAGTCTTTTGGTGGAGTTTTTGGGATCTTCCATGTACAGTATCATGTCATCCACAAATAATGATGATTTCACTTCTTCATTTCCTATCCTTACTCCTGTTATTGCTAAAGAGTTTGAGGAGTCCTGGCATTATATCTTCTTTAAATTTCTTGTAGAATTCAGTAGTAAATCCATCAGGACCTGGGCTTTTCTTTGTTGATAGGTTTTTAAATTGCATCTTCAATTTCTCAGACTGATATGGGGTTATTTAGAATCTTTATATCTTCTTGATTCAGCTTTGGTAATTCATATGTATATAGGAATCTGTCCATTTCTTCTGTGTTTTCCATCTTATTAGAATACAGGTTCTTGAAGTAGGTATTAATTATCTTCTGTATTTCTACAGGACTCATTGTGATTTCATACTTTTCATTCCTAATTGCATGGATTTTAGTCTTTCCTTTTCTTTTATAAGGTTGGCTAAAGATTTGTCAATTTTATTTAATCTTTCAAAGAACCAACTCTTTATTGATAGTTTTGTATTGTTTTCTTAGTCTCACTTGCATTAATTTCTTCTCTAATTTTTATAATTTCCTCCCCCATACTAGCTTTGGGTTTGACTTGCTCTTCTTTTTCTAGAAGCTTGAAGTTCAATATTAGGTTATTTATTTGACTTCGTTCTGTTTTTCTGATGTGGGAACTTACCACTATAAATTTCCCTCTTAGGATTCCTTTCATTGCCTCCCATAAGTTCCTGTATGTTGTATTGGCATTATAATTCAATTGTAGAAAATGTCTAATTCTTTAATTTCATCTGTGACCTATTGGTTGTTCAAAAGAATGTTATTTAATTTCCATGTTTTCATGAAGTTTTTGTGGTTTCTTTTGCCATTGATTTCCAGTTTAATTGTGCTCTGGTCAGTAATATGCATGGCATAATTTCAATTCCTGTGCACTTGCTTAAGCATGTTCTATGAGCTAGTGTGTGGTCTGTTTTGGAGTACATCCTGTGTGCAGCTGAGAAGAATGTGTATTCTGATGGCATGCGGTGGAAAACATTATAAACATCTACTAAATCTATTTTTTCAAAAGTTTGGTTCAGTTCTAATGTTTCTTTTTTGATCTTTTGTCTGGTTTGTGACAGGGGTTTTCTGAGGTCTCACATTACAATTGAATTAGTGCTTAATTGATTTTTCATGTTTATTAATATTTGTTTTATATAATAGGGTATGCTGGTATTTGGTGCAATATATTTGTGCTTGCTATCTCTTCCTCTTGGATTGTTTCCTTAATAAGGATGTAGAGACCTTCTTTGTCTCTCTTGATCAGTCTTGGTTTGAAATCCACTTTATCTGAAAATAGAACAGCTACCCCTGCTTTTTTCTGGGTTCCTGTAACATGGAGTATTGCCTTCTGTCCTTTGACCTTCAGTCTATGAAATTCTTTTTGCATTAAATGTGTTTCTTATATGCAGCATATTATTGGCTCTTGTTTCTTGATCCAGTATGCCAGTCCTTTTCTTTTGATTGGTGAATTGAGACCATTTACATTAATGGTTATAACTGATATGTATTGCCTTGTCTATGTCATATTATTTTCTGTTGTTGTTTCCCTTTCTTTTTTCTCTGTTTAATTACTTGCCTTGCCTGGTGGATTCATTCTGTTGGAGTTCATGGAGTTGTAGTCTTTGTTATCTCTTTCTGAAATATCCTTCCGAATATTTTGGAGTGCTAGTTTTGTGGTCATGAATTTCTTCAGGTATTCGTTGTCATGGAAATATTTTATTTCTCCCTCAACTTTGAAGGATAATTTTTGGGGGTACATCAATCTGGGTCGGAGGTTGTTTTCTTTTATAGGGCTTGAAATACTTCTCTCCAAGCTCTCCTTGACTTAAGGGTTTGTGTTGAGAAGTCTGCTATAATTTGGATGGGCTTTCCTTTATAGGTGATTTATTTCTTTTCTTTAACGGCTTGTAATACTCTCTTGTGTTGAATTTCTGGAATCTTGACTATTATATGCTTTGGAGTAGATTTATTTTTTGATCATGGCTAACTGGAGTTCTGTATGCCTCACTTATCTGTATGTCAAATTCTTTTTCCCATGGTTGGGAACTGTTCTGCCATTACTTCTGTGAGCAGGTTTTTTGTCATTTGTGCTATCTCCTGCTTTTTCATTGACTCCAATCAATCTTATGTTATTGTTCTTTGCATCATCAAGCAGCTGTTGGATTGATTTTTTTGTGATCCCTTGCTATTTTTAGGAAATATTTCTTTTCACAGTTGCTAACCACCATCTTGTCTTCTAGAGCTGATATCCTGTCCTCACATTGATTCATTCTGCTATATATACTTTCAATAGAATGTTTTATCTCTCGAATATCTGATTAAATCTGTTTTATGGATTTCTATTTCTTTCCTATTTGGGTATTTATGGTTTCCATCATTTTCCTAAGCTCTTCTACTTTTTAAATCTCTTTTTTGTTTCCATCATTTTCCTAAGCTCTTCTATTTTTTATTTAAGTCCCCTAGTGTATCTTCTCTAGATTCACTTATACCCTTCCTAATGGTTATCATCTCTGAAGTTATTGGAGAAATTATTTCTGATTTGATTTTTTTTTCTAGAGCCTCATTTATCTGCTTTGTTGCTTCTGCTGTTATCAGTTCAGAGAGTCCAGGTGGGTGGTTTTTGAATAGTTTCACCTCATTTCTCCCTGTGTTTGCCTTGGTGAGCTGGAAGTCTGGGGTTGCATCTTGCTTCTGTGTCTTCTCATTTCCTATTTTTTTTAAAATTTAATTCCTGCACTGAACCTTGTAAATTGTTTAAGGTAGGTGTCTTTATTGCTAGTATCAAGAACACCTAGGAAATGACTCCTTCTCAGAGAAGTCATCCAGATGTAGCTGACTTTTGGGTTTTAAGTCTGTTGCAGTCTCCTACAACTTTAATTTACTGGGGATGAGAAATTGCTGCTTATTTGGCCAAGCCCCTAATTCATTGGCCCTGGCCTATAGTATTGTTTATGACCTTTAGGCAAACAAGTCTTGGCAAACAAGGAAGAACAACTGATTAGAACAATTACATTGTCTTGACTAAAGTAGTACAATCAGTAATAACAATAGCATCAAACATGCCTGAGAAAATTACAAACTGTGGTAACTGTTAATTTGCCACCTTTAACCATATGAACAAATTTGTAGTTGTATAACAAAATCATAAACAAACCAAAAAACTGTGTACCTTAAGTATTCCTTCAATGTGGTGGTTTTACCCTCAGGGGAGAAAATTTAAAAGAGGTTAGGGGAAAATGGAGAAATAGGAGAAGAGAAAGGGATTAGATGCAAAGCTGGGGGACAAAGGAAGAATACACAAGCTTTGATGAAGAAAACAGGAGGGAAAGAGGGAAGGAAGATACAGAAGCATGAACAAAACAAAATAACAATAAAACTAGAAACAATGTTCATACTTGTATAAAAACAAGAACAAGCAGTCAAGAAAAAGAGAAAAACAATAGAAAAAATAAAAAAGTAGTAATAAAAAGCAAAGAAAGGAAGAAAAGCAGAAAAAAATGTTCACTTCAGCCTGTGTCTCTGCTGTCACGGGTAGACAGAGGAGGCAGACAGAGCCCAGATCCGTGCTGATTGATCCCAGAAAGCTGGCCATAGAATTATGGTAGTGTGGATAATCCCAGCACACCTGGATCTTTAGTTCCACTGAAGTTCAGGCTGCTTCTGGTTTCTGGTTGTGAGGCTAGGACCTGAGTTTTTTAACCCACAACACTCTGAGTGCCTCCTGCTGGCTTAACCTTGGCCCCCTGACCTTCTGACAGATTGAACTCGGTTCCCCCTCACCCTGACACGTAGAGCCGCTGGGTGGAGCCAGCCCACAGCTACTCTGAGTTCTGACTTCAGCTGGCCTCTTTCCAAAATGGCTACTGGTCAAACACACTGTCCTGGGGGTATCTGAATGCGAATAACTCACCAGCCACTGCAGGCTTCTGTGTCCACTGCTCCATTCCACTGGTGTGTTTCTCTGTGGAGGCCTCTGAGGTCAAGAGTGGTAACTGTGCATCTATAGGTTCAAACCACCACTCCCACCCTGTGAGCCGAGGCTCAAGGAGAAAGTGCCATTTGCCACCTCCCTCTTCTGCATGAGGTCCCTCTCTTCACTCTCTCCATGGGCTCTAATGCTTGCTTCAGATCCTTGCTGGGTCCTGGGCACCCACTTCCCTCCTTCTTGTCTTCCTCACATTGCTATATTCCAGCATCTGGATTCCAAATATTGGAGAGACTATATCTCTAGTGCTTACCATTCTGCTATCTTCCTGGAAGTCTTTCTCCAGCCAGTATTTTTTCATCTAATGTTTCTTATGGTAAAAGTTCTATCTGCCCATACCTAATTAGAACAATATTAACCAAAGCTTGTGCGGGAACCATCTAGAGATGTATTCCAAGTTCATGTGGCATTGTGGTGATCAGCTTTGGCTGCACATTGGAATAATTTAATACGAATACCTGAGACTCCACTTAAAGATTGACTTGGTTGATCTGGGGTGTGTCCTAGGCTTAAGAGTTGTTGAATTCTCTACTTGATTCAACTGTACAACCCAAATTGGGTATTAAATGATTGGTAGAATGTCAGAATCATGTTTAGAAATTTGGATATGTGCCCTGAAATGTCAAATAAAGGGATGTTTTTGCTTTATGTTGTCTATGGTAAGAGAGGTATTAGTATTGCAAACAAAGCATCTCTACTTTAACAATTGTGTGAATTAGTGATCACATGATCTAAGCATTGTGCATCTATGATAGATCACTCCGCGTATATGTATATGTTTTTCTGTTGTGTGTGTTAAGAAATTGGGGTTTTCAGTTGTTCCATATTTTCTCATTGAAAATACAGATGTGTGTCTCTTAATGACAGGGATAAGTTCTGAGAAATGTCATTAGGCAATTTCGCTGTTGCACAAACA
Source organism: Hystrix cristata (assembly GCA_004026905.1). Classification (NCBI taxonomy): domain Eukaryota; kingdom Metazoa; phylum Chordata; class Mammalia; order Rodentia; family Hystricidae; genus Hystrix; species Hystrix cristata. The sequence continues at coordinate 10,594 of PVJO010015001.1, forward strand.
TCATAGAGTGTACTTGCTCAAACCTAGGTGGTATAACCTACACATCTAGGCGTTATGGTATTTATATATACGGAGCCTGCTGTTTCTAGGACCACGATAAAGCAGAGAATTAAATCAAGCACAAGATAAAATAATGCAATTAAGGGATTCAGTAAACACAAGACTTAAGTGGCTGCTGCCAGTGTAACATAGCAGACTATTTTACAAGTAGACTTTTAAAAATAAGTGGTGGGAGTACACTCTAAAATAATGATAAAAGTATAATAAATAGTTAACTCGGTAATCATTTAATAGTATCAAGTATTATGTACTGTGTGTAATTGTATGTGCTATGACTGGCAGTGCAGTATATTTGTTTACACTAACATCACCACAAACACATAAGTTATGTGTTGCACTATAATTTTATGATGTTTAGAATGTCACTAGGTGACAGGAATTTTTCTGCTTTATTATAATCTTATGGAATCACAGTTGTGTATACAGTTTGTCATTGACAAAAATGTCATTATGTGACACATGACTGTCATAAGAAAGACCAAGATGGATAATGGGAAACTCAGGAATGGATTACTGAAGATAGCTCATAGATGCTTTAAAGATACTTATAATGATAGAAACATTCCATTTGATTTCTTGATCTGTGAAGGTGAGTGAGGTATATAGCCCACTTTGCAACTTCAGAGGTGGTAGGACTCGAGGAGAGTATACCTGCTCAGTGGAGGACAAGGTTCCATACAATGCTTGTCCTCTGTTGTGAATGTGTTTGCAGGAGGCCTAACACATGTGTAAAATGAATAAATTGACCTATGGTAGTTTGAATTTTCAAAGTGCAAGGGATTCCTATTGGCCATCTGGGGTGGAGTAGCAGGATTGGTGTGGCTTGATCTGTTCCCTCCCTCCTCTTTTGTGTGTAAATTCATTCTAGCTCATACCATGAAAAAACGGGGAAGAAAAGTAACCAGTAAAAGGTACATTATTGAGCAAGATACTGGTATGGGAAATGTGGGATTGGTTCTTCTGGGTAGCCTCTGAGGAACTCTGTGGAACACACTTCAGAATTGTCCTACTGAGAGGTGAGAAAGCTGGGGTACTTGCCTTTCACTTCCCATCCCTTACTGATTAAAAGTAGTTCCTGGGCATGAGTCATCCAGTACTCCAAGTCTATTCCAGGCCTGCATGAAGCATTTTGATGAGGTGGGAAATGCTTCTAGGCAGAGAGATTTAGAAAGCCATTGCATGTAGGGAACTGTCTGAGAAACCTGGAGTATGGCTGAGGGGATGTGGGTAGGCATCACCAGCATCTGCTGTTCCACTCCCCACTTCAACCATAGGGGCCTGCTTGACTTTTTTCATACTTTGGTCTTTAATTTTAAAATTTTGTAAGTACATGTTTGCAATGCATAATGGATACATTCACTTTGAGGAATTGGCACATGTACATATCGCATGTTAATCCTTTTTACTTGCGATTCCCCTCCAATCCCTCCCTCTTTAAGTGTTTCAAGGCTTTAAAACTTTTTGAAAAATCACGTTTCTCTAGGAATTTTGAATTTGGAAAACTCTGACAGAAGCTAAATTTATTTTTTAGGTTGCCAATAGATGGACCACACTTACTCGTTTTTAAAGAAACTGACTAGCTTGAATTTAGTTAGCTTGAAATTAGTAACAACAATCATCGTTAAATTTCAAATGTCAGATGTTTAGTATAATGTCCAATTTTTTTCTGTCTTGGATTTTTAGTTGATAAATATGGAGATTAATAGTTTGGGTTTTGATTTTTCTATTGAACTGAATGTAATCCTAAACTGGTTCATGGAAATTATTAACTAAGATGCCCTTTAAGATTTTGTTTGATTATTATGCAGCCTGAGGATCACCAAACCTGGTTCAGAAAGTGTGCAAAGGATTTCTGCTTATAGATAAAATTAGAAACATCTATGATATTTAAATTGCTGATGCATTTTTCCAATTCCTTGCATTCTCTTCTCCCACTTTTCCCCGTACCGCATTAATAATTTTAACAAAAATTTTACAACTGACAGTAAATAATAGACTTCAATCAGATCATGGTCTTTACTTAGACCATGGTTGAGTTGAGAAAAAAATGTGGTGGACTTTTAAGAGCTGGACTTCTCAGCGTTTCTACACGATGCCTTCTAATTTACTTTCCAGGATTTTGTCTGGAGCTGCCTTCTGGAATCTGGAATAAAGGAGCGAGGGAGCATAATGTCTGAAAAGATCACCTCTGGTAAGAAAATACAGTACAATTGTACCATCAACTTCACGTGAATAGTTACCACCATACAGTTCAGACCCAGAGCACACACTTTAAAAGAGTCTATGAATGTATAATATATTCATTTCATGCACAATTTGCCCAATTGCTTCCTTATGTCTGCCATAGTTCTTCAATATAAAGGCCAAAAAAAAAAAAGAGATAAAAGAGACAAGTTAGAAGATTGATCCTTCTTTTACAAGGGAAAGATATTTCATTACTATTGGCCATTTTTTAAATAAATGTTTTTTTAAAACTTGAGTCAGAAAGATATTGAACCAAATACAGAAATGCCCTTAATATAATAAATTGGTGGTGTTTGAGGTCACATTTTTGTTGGCTGATAGTTTGAACAGTTGATAAGGTGGTTGCAAAATTTTCCATTTAGTTAAGAAAGTTGAGATAACTAGATTAACAAATTCACTGCCCCATGAAGTTGGTTGCTGTTAAGGACAGTGTTAGGATTGATGCAGTGTCCTCTAAAGACTCATGTATTGAGGGCTTGACCCACAATTCCATAGTGTTCATAGGTAGGGCTTACAGAAGTAGTTGGGTTGTGAGGTTGCTAACTTTGTCAATGGATTAATCCAGCGGTGATTTTATTAGCCAAATGGATGGTTAAGAGGTGGGGCCTAGTTGGAGGAGGTAGGTCACTGGGGACACACCTTTGAAAGGCATATCTTGTCACTGATCCCTTGCTCTCTGGCTCTTTCTCTTTGTCTCTGCTCCCTTGCTGCAGTGAAGCAAGCAGCTTTCCTCTACTCATCCTTCAACTGTTATGTTTCTGCTTCACATAAACCTAAAAGCAATGGAGCCAGCTGACCATGGACTGATACCTCTAAAACTGTGAGCCAGAATAAATCTGAAACCTCTAAAACTGCAGGCCAAAAGGAATCTTTCCTCCTTTAAATTGTTTATGTTAGGTTTTTTGTCATGGTGATGAACGGCTGACCAATATAGAGAAAATGATGGTAATATTAGTTCTGCAGCTAGATCTGTATGATGAGTATACTTATTAGCATTTAAAAAACTGACCATGTGCTAAAGTATCCCTGTCATGGCTTACTTTGAAACTTGTTTCTTCCCTTTATAAAGGACGATGATTCTTACTGTGATCCCACTGGCCTTTCTTTGCCCCTTAATCTTAGTTTCTGTGTATTATTTAGGGATGGAATCATCTTGGTCCTGGAGTGCTAATGTGAGAGCAATTTGCTGGAAAATTTCTCTGGTTTCTGTTCCCTCTCATGGATCCCTTATACAAGTACTTCCTGTTGGGTCAATTTAAATATGAAAGGCAAAGTCTTTTAAAGGGAACTGGCAAAATAACACAGGGATAAAAGAACAGTGTGAACACTAAAAATATCTGCAAGTCTACTGCTCAGGTAGTAGTAAATCACAACTGTTTTGAGTTGTGATTGCTTTAAATGGCTAGCTGGGGTCCTAAGCAATTTTCAGGGCTGAAGCTGTAGGTGAGGTCTCAGGGTGATGAGGTGACGCAATGAATGTTCCTTGTCTGAGAGCCACCAGTATAATATTTAGGGGATTTGATTAGAACCAGACTCTGAGAGGTCCACCTGAGTTGGTTGTTGCAACCTCACAGAGTTAATCTCCCTACACCAGGTTCAGCAGAGGGATTTTCCTTCTGTTGCTCCTGTGTGGCTGTGGGTTTTTTTTTTTTTTTTGCACTCAACAGAAAGGGCTGGTCAGGATTGTGAGGCCTTTGATCTCTTCAAGCTAGTGGTGCATACAGCACTGTTTCCAAGCAGGCTCTTTTCGGAATCATGTGGCCCTGTCTGTACCCACGCCTCCCGGAAGGGAAATGGCTATGGGATAAATGCACCAACTGAAAACTAACTCTGGCCATGATGACTGCTGACAAGGTTGTCCAATCAAAGTCAGGATGTCTAAATTTAAAATTCAGATAAATAAAGAATTGTTCCAAGTATTGCATGGAACATACCTATTGTAAAAAAGTATTTGTTTATCTGAAATTCAAATCTGGCCAGATGTTTTGTGTTTTTATTCACTAAACCTAACAACCATAGGTTGAGATCTATATAGGAGCATGTGGCAGGTAAAGAGAATTACTGTGATCCTGCACTGGCCACCAGGTATCTGAAGGCCAGAGCTTGAAAGAGCCCTAGTGTAGCAGAAGGAACAGTGAACATGATGGACCCCATCACAGTGGAAGTAGTTTCTGTGCCTCTCATCCTTTCCAGGCTCCACATAAGCCTCAGTGGAACTGACAATTGACCATTTGGGTGGGGATTCAGAATAGGATTTAATGGGGAGTGGGCATGATCAAAGTATGTTATATGCACATATGCAAATTCCACAATGAAACCCATTATTCTGTGTAATTAATATGCACTAATAACAGAATGAATGGCACTTGTGCGCTTATGTGCCGTGGAGAGAACTGACTCAACAAAAAAATAAATATTACCTACTTAATAGGCTTGTTGAAAGAACTAAATGAGATAATATAGTTGAAACTATTGGCCCAGTATCATTCCCTTAATACTTAAGGGCTCAAATATGTCTGTCATCATCATCATCAGAATGAAAGAAAGCTAAAAAGACATTTCAGAATATCCTTAAAAATCCAGTCACTGCATTGAGCAGTTTCCTTTCATAGCATTGGCATTTTCTAACTCTGAATTCCTGGCCCTTTTATGCTTGTCCTGTGCTGTGGTAGATTAAAAATTTACATACTTTGCTGCAAGGAGAAATGTGACTTTGACTGCAGTGTTAGATAAACATAAACCTCTCGAGAATTTCCTTTAAAATATGGTGGTTTCTACCAAGAATACAAAGGAAAAAAAAATTTTGTATAAGGTTGTTCTAGATATTATTATCCTGAGACTCTGAAACAAAATCTTCCCTGCTGCCTGTGGGTGGGAGGAGAAACCAGGTGAATACAGTTGGGAGTTGAGTTATTGTTAAAATAATGACGTTCAAGGAGTTTGCTCTATGATGATGTCTCAAAGACTGGCTTATAATGCAAATTAAAATATACTGAGAGTGATAATAACAGATAAATTTCTAGGTTGTAAGACAATGAAAATATACCATATAAATGTTAATTTGAGAAAAACTTAATTTCCTACTAACTTCTTTAGTCTCTCAATTGCTAAAAATCTTAGACTCGGTAAACGCATGATAATTTTTTTTAAACGCGTGATAATTGTGAAGATTTTTAACTTTTTAAAAATAGCTTTAGATTTATAGAAGAGTTGCAAAGATAGAACAGCAAGTTGCCATGTACCATTCACTCAGCTTGGGAAATTCTTGTCACCATTTAGTGACCATCCTATTCCTAGAATTACCTTGGATGCTGATGACAATAAATTAGGCATACTTGTGCCAAAGAGATTTCTTTGGAAGGAAACTTTCAAGAATGCCAACTAACATATTTCCTACAACACATTGGGCCTCAAACCATCCCTTCTTTTTGCTTTCTAGAAAAGTAAAGAAAGAGTTGGAAGTAATAGCCACAGTGTTTACTGTTGAACCTGACTAAAATCCAAGTACACTCTTTGCCAAGGTTTGAACAAGGGAGAATATTTGATGTGTTAACAATCTATAATGGACCATTAAGCATTGAAAATCTGAGTTCTCTGCTTAATACACTTAAATAAATTTAATGAAGAGTGACTTAAAAGAAACAAAACAGATTGGTAATTATCAACTGACAAGTTTGCAAACCAGCTGATAACATTTGCTGAACTGCCTCTTTATTTTGTATCCCATTTTGTGGATAATCTTAGGGTTTTGACCATAACTTCCAAGGTGTACATTATTTCTGAAGTTTGGTCCCTAACCCCAGCATTGGGAATCTGGCTCTCAAGTTCCATCCAAATAATTCTGAAAGAGCTCAGAATGCATCTTCTGTGTGTACCAAGTGCAAACCCATTGATGATTCTGCCCCATCATCTGTCATTTTCTTCTTCCTCTTGTTTATTTATGGTTCCTGCTGAAAATGTCAAAAGTTATTGCTGACAATGTTCATCAAATACTCTGCAGCTGTTGGTGACAATAAAGAGATCACCCCATTCAGTTCTGGCTAGTAGCTGCCCCGGTGATGGCCATGATAGTTGTGAAGGTACTGCCATGTGTGCTGAGGACATTAGCCTTTTGGTTCTAGAGATTAGTTCCTATAGAGGCCATCATCTTCTCAAACTCTTCTTCCCCTTCCTCCATCCATCTTTTAGATTTTATTTTGTGATTTTTTTTTTTTTGCTTTTTAGATTTTGGTATTGAGAATACAATTCTATTATCATTCATTTTTTTTTTTGCAGGAAATCCTAGTGCCACTTATGCTATCTTGTCACTCTTCTATTCTTGCTGGCAAAATTTAAAAATGACTTTGCTATTTGATCATAGTAGCATCTAATGGAATCAAAGGACTGTTGTGACCCCTGAAGAAATTGCTGTATATTTTATTTTGCTGTTAAGAAGGGAGAATGAGTATAGAGAAGAAACAATACATTTTCTCTTGAAAATATATTAAAAATCAATATAAATAAGTGGATCTTTATTAAAAATTCTCACTGTAATTAAAACATTACAGTTAAAACCCTCGAGAAAGTTTTTAATTGCTTTAAAGTTATTTATAGCAAAAATGTAGGTGCTGGGGATTTTGAAGGCACATTTGTCTCCAAATCCCGCTTTCAAGTACACCCTTTATTTTCCTTAGACGAAGGGGAAAGCGTGATTTATGGAGTTACCGAGAGGGCAAGGGAACGGGCAGGTTGACTTCTTCCTTGCCTTCCAACTCAGTAATTCTCTATGTATTTCACCTTTCAAAAATCTTGTCTTCATTCCTTTCCCTCTTGAATTTCATCAGTGTTGGGTTTAGTAAATCATATGTTCTCAAACTTTTGCAGAAATTTTTGTGGGTTTATTATTGGACAAATCATAAAATACTTAGAAACTTCTATAAAGAGGACCTGAGAAGGATATAGATTTTAAGAAACTAAAAACTCCCATAAGGAGAGGGTAGAGATGATAAAAATTGCAGGAGGACAGCATTTCTCAGGATTAGATTTTTGTTCATTCTTAGGCATACCAGAACATCCTGCACTTTTCACAGTGTTCATTACTTGATGTTGCAGTTCCCCGTGTTACTCAAGGTGGGCTCTATGGATCCACAGCACTAGCGACTCACCTGAGAGCTTGTTAGAAATGCACTCTCAGGCCCCAGTTTAGGCCCACTGAATCAGAACCCAAATTCTAACAAGATCCCCAGGTGATTCATACACACATTAAAGTTTGAGTAGCTCTGCTTTTTCTATCTTGCCCAAATGTCTTTTTCATTCCAGCATTTCCACCACCAAATGTGGAGTCTCATGGATAGCTGAAACTTCATGAATATTTATTGACTGTTGAGTTCGGTCTCAGTACTTGGAGATCTAGTTTAAAGTCCTCATTTAGAATTGTTAGGAAGCCCAGGCAACACACTTAACTAAAAGTAGAACTTGATCTACTCAAGGAGTCCTCAGCCTTCACTATACTTTGGAAACATGGAATAATTTCTCTTTTAAATACCAATTCCTGGATATCACTCACCCATAGAAATTTTAAATTAATTAGTGTAGGCTGTGACCTGGGCATTAGAACTGTCAGATTTCTCCAGGTGATTCTAATGTGCAGCCAGTGCTGAGAATGGTGCAGCAGTAAATTTCAAAAAATCTTTTTGAATAATCAAATGACTAGGTCCCAGGAAAAGCAAAATATTGAAATCAATAATGTGTATAAACTTGAGTCTTTATCAGCATCTAATAAAACCGTAACATGGTGTTTCAGGTATTGAAATTATGTATCTTGACAATTTTGAAATATTTGGTACTTGCAGTAAGCAAAAATGTTCCATGTGTTTTTCTAACCTAATCAAATGGGGCAAGAGTAGGGCGATACAAATTTGATCAACAGTATAATGTTGATATGTCCTACAAAAAACTGTAACTTTAAAAAAATTATAAAGCAAAACTTTGTATATTTCATCTAATTAGTTTGGCTACTTTGTTCTGTTGGAAGAAGGATTGTTGTATGATTTATCAGTTTTAAAGCTCTTAATCCTAAATAAAACAGTTTTAAACTGTACCTTCCTTTACACAAGGACACAGTACTACCTGCTGGGTATATTTCTTGAGTCGCTTCTTATTGACTTTTGCTGATCTCCTTTTGGGCAATCAAACATCATCTTGTTGAGGCTAGAAAATAAATCTGTGTACGAACATATATCTTTTTGCCTTGGCTAATCCATACTGATGAGTACAGCCCCTCAGATACAGGCTCTCAGTGGAGAAAATTACATCATTTCAAATGATGTCAATATAGCAAGTGGCTAATTTAGTAGAAATGATATTTTGAGCAGATAAGAGATATAGCTTGACCAAGTTGAAGTTCATTTCCATATTGTTCTTTTACCATTCTTAGTTTCTTGGAGGATTTTAAGCAAGCTTGTGATCCGTACTCAGTGACTAAAGTTACTGCAAAGGGATTTCTGAGTTTGTCAGCATCTTGAAGCTCATAAAACTTGGAGAGGACATTGAAGAGTGAAGATATGATGAAAGAGGCAGATCTGAGTCTCAGAGCTGATAGTATCATCACTGTGTAGCTGTAGAATTTGCTGAGTTTCACCTTCTGGTGGTGTCATGTCCCGACATGCTAGCATGTAGATAATTGTTTCTTTCACCCTTCTTTGACTATTATATTACAGTAAAGTGGTTAAAATAAAGAGAAAATCCAGTTGAAGGACATTCTCGTTGTATCTTGTCATCGGGGACCTTCTATGTTATTGATTTTCCATCATCTAAGACATGATCTTCATCTGCAACATGATCTTCATCTGCATGGGTGAGGTTGGGTCTCTGGAACATGCATCTTCCTATGTGCAGGGAGGAGGAGAGGAAAGAAAATGATTACTTTGAAGCTAGTAAAGTGGAAGGAATATATTTTCCGTATGCTCACATTTTATTGGTGAGAATTTGTCACTTAGTCACAGTCATTTATAAGGGAGGCTGGGAAATGAAAACTTTCTTCTGTATGGGTTGATAGAGGATAGCAGTGTAGAACATGCCTTCTCCATGTTATGGCATCTGAGAGACAAGGGAACTAGGGGTATATATATGCCAACTCCTGGCAGTCATCTGTTAAGAGCTGTTTCTAGTGCGTGTTTATTTCTTGGCACTTCTGACCTGCTGTCTACATAAGAGTAGGTTTGGAGACCAGAGAAAGCCTTCAGTGAAGAAATACAGATGTTGGTGGTTTTGGCTTTTAGGAACTGATGAGGCTAGAGCAGATATGGGTACGACACTGAAAAAATCAGTTACAGTGTTTATTATTGATTTTGCAACATTACCTCTATTGGCTACCAGCCATTTGTGTACCAATCTTAAATTAAAACATTGCAGAAACATATATATTCTGCCTTTAAACAAGCAATAGAAATTTTTAGTTCTAAAATGGAGGTGACCAATTGTGTAACCATAATTATAATTTATAAAATTTGGATCTGGGTTCACATGTTTTATATAACTTCAGTGAAGATGGGTGCAAAATAATTCAGAGTGAGTGACTGAGTGCTGACAGATTTCATTATGAGTTATTTAGGAGGAATTTTGAGAGAGTTGGGCGGTTAAAACTATCTTGCTTTATTTTAACACTTCTATTGTTGCTTCTTTAAAGTGTCTAATTGTTGACTCACAGCTTCAGATCATAAAAATGTAGTTTGGTAAAGCTAAAGTTACTTAAAGCTTACAGTTATATGTAAGCAATTTTCAGTATGGCCAATTGATCCTGAAATTCTTTCTAAGAATGACAAGCAGTAGCAATACTTACTCAATTACACAATATGTATAGGCTAGTTTAAGACTAAACTATGCTGTATATGGGCTCATTTAAAAACTAAAATGTGCTGTTATATGTAAGTTCATGTGAGCATTGCTGTCTTTATGTATTGCTTTTTTTTTTCTTTTGTAGTGCTGGGGGATAGAACTTAGTGCCTCTTTTTAATTACTCCAGTGTGAATGTAGCCATAAACAGTCATTTCAAGGAGCCAGAAAAGGTCAAAATACAAGGTGCTCCTGTTTAAACTCACACGTGAAAACAAGCAAAATATAAATCAGTATAAATCAGTTATTAAATTATGAGGTCAGTATGAGAATATTTTTTTCTTTTTGTAGAATTGGGGGAAATGAACATTTCTCCCAGGATTCTTTATCCATAAATAATTAAAGAAGGTTAGAAGATTTATGTATTTTTCCCACTTAAGTTCAAATGAAGAATTCTATCAATAACCTAGTAGAATAAAAGCTTTTTGAAAAGTGAATTTAATTCTAATTTCAAATACATTGGCATGCAAATATAACTTACTCATAGATTTCTGAAATTTGCTCATAGAACCTTTAAATAGAGCTCTCATAATATGAAGGAATTTCACCAGAGTGATGCAAAACATTGCAGACGGAGGCAAGCTTAGTGTTCATCAAGTTATAGCATGATTCTTCCAAATTCTGTAAGATCCCTGTAGAAGGAAATGCTGAAACATGGCTTGTAACCCCTTGTCCAAACTCACAGCACAGTTCCTGCCTCTAATGTGTTTTTTGGGCTCAAAACTTGATGCCATCATTTTTTTTTCCTTTTTGATGAGCCCTCCTGGGAAGAAACAGTTAGGAGAAGGTTAGAGAATTGGACATGATCAGTTCCAAAGGTTTGGGAATTGGAGTGGGTCAATTCCCAAACCTTATAGATGACCAATACCTTATACTTGTGTCAGGTTGAAGTGCTATGATTCTGAATTTTCCCTCCGTTGTCCTAATTTAAAGAGTAGTAAAATACATGTAACATAAAAATTATCATCTAGCTACTTTAAAATACACAATTCAGTGGACTTTAGTGCATTCAAAATATTATGCAACAATTACCTCTGTGTAGTTCCAGTACATTTTCATTACTCCAAAAGGAGAGTTTGTAACCATTAAGCAGTTACTCTTCATTTCCCCTGCTCCCACCCCCTAGCATCCATTCATCTGCTGTCTCCATGGATTAACATATTCTGGATCTTTCACACAAATGGAAATCTACAATATGTGGTCTTTTGTGTCTGGCTTCTTTTGAGGTTCATCCACACACATATATGTAATTTTTTATCAATTGATGGGCATTTGGGTTGTTTTCACTTTTTGGTTATTGTGAAGGTTACTGGAGTTTTAGGGCGAAGGCTCTGGCTCTAGGGCCCCCAACCAATTAAGTTCTTCCATCTGTCCCAAGGTACTAATGGCAGAGACAAGGAGTTGTGAAGGTAGGAAAAGAACTTTACTCAGTGTAGCTCTACTGGGAAGAATCATCATTCTCAGCCCTGTCTTTGGGGGGCACTGATATAAGTTCCCAGATTATATAGGGAAGTGGTAGAGAAGTATGTATAGTCAAGCAGTCTTTGTCAAACTGTGGTCTGGTTGACCATTGTCTCAGGATGTGTCAGGTGGGACCTTGTCCACTATAAGAAATTTGCTGTTGACTGGGGGTAGTTTTGAATCATCATGAGATGTTTATCGATCATACCTATTGTTCCTGGAATCCAAGGTAACTGCAGAAGAGAATGACTCTAAACAAAGGCAACAGATACAAAATGGAGGAGAGATGCCAAGTTTTTATCGGGGTTCTAGTGACCCACTGGGCATCTTCAAGTGAAAAGTCAATGCTTTTCAACAAAAGCAGCCTCTGAGTTCTTCTAACATGAATAGTGCTACTATGAACATTTGTATACAGGTACAGTATTCGTTTGAATACTTTTATGTTTTTAAGGAATCAATCCTGTTACTTTGAACTCAGAGAGCAGTGATACAATAACTTTGTTAACAATACTTTGCCTGGCAGCACCTTAAAGTGTTCATAATTATTGATCTTTCCTGGTGGTGGAAATATTACATAAAGGAAGCCTGAGTTGCACAATGCAAACATTTTACTTAATATTCACTTTAGTTCTCACAACTGACAACAGTAATAAAGATAAAATAACCTTGATTTTAAGAACTGTTCCAGTGTGTACCAAGAATTACATTTGACTCCTAAAATTATAGTCTTGAAACAACAGAGGTTTTGATTCTTGAATACAAGGCTTCTTAAACACAGAATATTGACATACTGATTGGGATGAGTCTTTGTCATGAATGGCTGTCCTGTACTTTATAAATCGAATACGTAGCCTCGACCTTGATCCTTTACACATTAGATGCCAGTGACCACCCCCTGCAATGGTTACAATAAAAAATGGCTCTAGACATTGCCAAATATCTCTGAGGGAGGATATCAAAGAAGTCCGGGACTACTTTGGCACCTCTACAATTTCACTGATACTCTAAGTTCCTTCCATTACGTGTGTGGGGGAGGGGTGGAGAAGCAGTTTGGGATTGAAATCAGGGCCTTGCACATACTACGTATGTGTTGTACCACTAAGCTACACCCCAGACTTCTTTCTGTTTTTCAACTTTGCCATCCGTAATGTGTGGCTGCTACCTTTAAGGTCTTTTCTTGGTGGGAAGATGGCTGCAGCAGCTCCAGGTAAATGTTCCAGGTAAGAAAAAGAAGGATCTGAGGGGATAAGAATCCCTATAAAGACATTTCCTAAAAGCTCTGCTGAAAGACTTCTGTCTATATTTCACTAGGTGCCTTTATTTGTAATGTATGCTTGGATGTATTTATTATTGATGGGTCCACTGCCATACCCAACAAAATAGTTCTTCTGTTATTACATAACCAACTAGCAGTCTCAATCACAAAATAGGGGATCTGTCTTTGATGGTTCAGATGGAAGATCAAATCCTGACATGAAGTGATACTTCCATCCCTGAGGGCAATGGATGTGCAGTGTTTTCCCCTTGGAAAGAGATTTACCATGAGACAGGAAAGAGGTCAGCTACTGTCCTGGCTATAAAAAGCCTTAAATTAGCTTAGATTCTAAAGCTTAAAGAAGACTGGTATAATTTTGGTGATATAAATCCAGATCCCTTGGACATAGGAAGAAAGACCCAAGTTAGAAAACTCTGTGCCATCTTTTGTCCCTGAAGGCAAAGGTAGCAGTAGTGGCAACATTCCCATAAGAATTTAGCCAGGCAGAATTTTTGCAGCCTCCAGCCTAAAGGAGGTGTGCCTAAGCTCCGGGCTCATTAGCGGTATCCCCAAACCCAAGGCTAGAATGGGAATTATTAGTAGTCACCATCATATGTAGTTGTGTGAGACAGAGTTGTTTTCTCACAAACCCAAAGATCATATGAATCCAGGGTAGCCATGTGGCAACAGGATAAGAAAGCCAGAATAGAAGTAAAGGGAGGGCTCTTTGTAGGTTTTCTGGGAAAGTGATTGCTGGGATAGTTAAGGCAAAATGAGGTCATGCTCTGAGTGGATCCTAATCTGACCCGTGTCCTTATAACAGAAACACATTAGTAAAGACTTAGGGGAGAATGACACATGAAGACAGAGGCAGAGATTGAAAAGATTGATCTATTTGCCAGTGAAAACTATGGATTTCTGGCAACTGCCAGAAGCTAAGAGAGGGCCATGGAATAGACTCTTCCCCCAGTGCCTCCAAAATGAAATGATATTTGCAACATCTCGTTTTTGAATTTATGGCCTCTAGAACTGTGACAATATATTTTCTGTTGTTTCATGCCACTCACTTTGTGGTACTTAGTTATGGCAGCCCTAGGAAACATAGCTAGAACTTGCATCTGAGTTACATTAAGTAAAAAGCTGCATTTGCTCAGAATTTGTCTGGTTGTATTTGTCTTTTATATTACTATTTAATGTGAATCATTGTGGTGGTGGGCTGTACACATTCCATCTTACTAACTTGTCCCCAGAATACTCTAAATTATTTCAGCTGTGGGAGCTTCTAACAAATCCTTTTTAACATTTGCTGAATAAGCTCCTGCCCCAGGGCTTTTTCATAAGATGATGCACAAGAAAGGACTTTATCAGTGATAAAATGTGATATGATTGTTAGTCACGATTTTGTTATTAGTATAGTAGTTTTATAATTGCGTTCCTGAAAATAAGTGGTCAGAGGAATGTCAAAAAATGTAATTAGATTTTTAGGCTATGATCCCAGGAACAAAAACAATGGTGAGAAATGAACATTTGAAAAAGGGCTCTCAAGAAAGAGCCCTTACAGTTGCATCTTGTTATAAAACTCATCAGTAAAACAAAAGGGGCAGAGAAGCATGTGGAACAGGAAAATGCCAGGTAGGGTAGACTGGAGCTTCGCTATTCTGTGATGTTGATACTGTTGGCACGCTTGACAGATGGTTTCAGCCCCACCTCAGGCTACCAGGAATGCGTGACCCGCCTTTCTGTAATGAAGAAGCACCAGGAAGATGCTCCTTGTACCTCTCCTAGAAATAGCCTGCTAAGAACACATGTGTTAAGGCAATCTAAGCCTTGAGCGACTGTTCTCTTTAACAGTGTTGTTAAATAAAATTAAAAAAAAAATAAATGAAGGTTAGGGTCTAAGTTCTTGAGCTTCGATTCAGATGTATTTATGCCCTGAGCTACAAGGGCTGGAGTGGCAACAGCTCTAATAATACGGTCTAATGGGTTGGAAAAATGATGGCTTGGTGGGTGCACTGCCGAACTGCATGGGTGACAGCCCAGCCATAGCCTGTGGAGTATCCCAGAAAGATGTATGAAACAGGAAGAAGAGAGTCATGATGGAAGAGCATCTTGAATGACAAGGAATATTGATTGATGTTTTATTTTTTGTAGTTCAGTTACTTCCCAGGCAAGGTCTAATTCTATCCTAACCTTTCTAGAGTACTTTAACAAATAAAAAGGACCCCTGCGAATGTATTAGCAAGTTCTCCAAGAGGTAGGCTGTAAATGTTTATATATTACTGGTCAGAAAACCAAGGTACAAATATTAAAAGCAAAACCATCTCCTTCACAACATCCGTCTTCTGCTTGGTTACTTACAGGAAACTCTTGGTTCACTGGGAAGGATTTCCAGGTCCTCTGATTAACTGTTAGACAAGTCTTCCTTATGTTGCTCAGAAACAAGCTAGCCTATAACCTGTGGCTCCTATTTTCCTATTTTTCTTTTCATATGTTAGTCTTTCAAAGTGTTTGAAGACTTCCCTCATGCCTATACTAAAATATTCTCTTTTCTGTATTAGCTGCCTTTGGATGATTCAACTATTTGTCAAGAAAATAGTTTTCATCATCCTGGCGCATTCACCTCTCAACGGGCTATAGGTGATCAGATCCGCATTCTACTTTAAATGTAGTACCTGGAATACTGTGTAAATCTCCACATTAAAATGGTTTTCTCCTTATTGTAGATATGCGTTTTTATCAATATGAGTTAATTTTGAGTATTCTTTGATAAATTATATCACCTTTTAAAGTAATATGTAGTTCACATTATAGTCAACTGAGATATTTGGGAATTTTGGTTATGGATTTCTATGGAAATTGTATAATTTATTTTTTTGCAGTAAATTTTCTTCTAAAATGTCTGTTTCAGCCATGGTTGCCCACTTAATTGATATTTTTAGATTTCTTTGATCAGAATATTCTCTCTCTCTCTCAGGTGTATGTTTTCTTAAGCAGAGTCTACTTAGTTTTGTACTGACTACTGATGAGAGTGAAACAGAATGGGACTAAATAGAGAGTAGTGTGGTCCAGGTCTAGGTACCTCCCTGCAGGGCGATAACTTGTCAATCTAGAATCTTATTATGAAATAGAGATTCAGTTCCATCTAACTCTATTATGTAATATAGAATTTTCTATTTTGTTCAAGTGAATTTTATTCCAGTCCAGAAAGTGTTTATTGAATAGAGCAGGGATGGCAAAGTACTGCCAAATCCAGCCAGCTCCCTATTTTTGAAAACACAGTGGTATTGGAACACAGCCATGCTTATTTATTTACATATTGGCTATGGATGCTTTAGCAGCTTACAATGAAGAGTCAATTAGTATGGCCCACAAAGCCTAAAATATTTACTTATTGGTCCTTTACTGCAAGAGTTTTAATGACCTCTGGGACAGAAGCACTTCTCCCACAATTACCATTTTTCTTTCCATATAATCATTTTTTCTATCATTACCATTAGTGTAATGACACACTATTGCTATAATATCTTTTCTCTTAAAAAAAAAAACCCAAAACATACCTATCCAGATCTCTCCCCTTCCATCTATGACTCTCCTTATTTCCCTGGTCCTCATTTAAATAAACAAAAACCTTGAGTTTTCTCTACTATCTGTCCTTTCTCTCCTCATCCTCACTTGAATGCACTCCAGTGTAGCATTCATCCCTCACCACTCTTCTGAAACGACTTTGCTCAAGTTCCCTAAGTGACTTTCTCATTGCCGGCCTGAGAATGAGACATTCTCAGTTCTCATTTTACTTGACGTATCATCTCTCCACAGATGCAATGCAGTTTCTCTTTCTTAAATCACTTTCTCCCCCTGGCCTTCAGGACATGGCTCTCCCTCACTTCCTTTGTGTTCTTTTCATCTTCTCACTTTTAAACATTGGTGTGCCCTAGGGCTCCATCCTTAGATCTCTTCTCCATCTCTCATCACTCCCTGGGTGCTTTCATCATGATTCACAGTTTTAAAGACTGTCTCTATATGTGATGATTTTCATACTTACATTGTTAACTTGCTCCTTTTCACGAGCTTTAATGCCAACTAGATATCTCCACTTTACATGACTAACAAACAACTTAAACTTAGCAGTTTATAAAACAAAGTCTCAGTTTACCTTATGCAAAGCAACTCCTCTTGCAGCCATCCTCATTTTAGTAAATATAAACCCGTAACTTTCATTGTTCCAGTGTACAGGTCTCTTCTTGATTTCTTTTTTTCTCTAATACTCTACATAAATCCATCAGCATGTCCAGTCAGTTTCAAATTTCAAATTATAACCCAAATTAGTCTTCTTTACACTTCCTCTACTGCTGCCATGTGGATGAAGCTCCCGTGTCTCACCTTAGGATTATTTCAAATGTCTCCCAACTAATTTCTCTGCTTCCTCCCTTGACTCATGCCTTATTCTGGCTCCATAATCCTTTGAAAATATGATAGTTATTTTAATATTGTTAAAATGTAAGTCAGGTCATATCTTCTTTGAGCAGAACCATCCAATAGCTTTCCCCTCCTATTCTGAGTACACTCTCAATTTCCTTGTGGCTCATGAGTCTTTACATAATATCTAGAGCTCCCTTTCCTTTCTGATCGCATTTGTAATAGTCTTCACCTTGCTAATTCCTCTGTAGCCACACTGGCCTCTGCTGTTTTTCAAACACAGCAAGCATGATCTAGCACTGATCACAGTATTTATGTTGTTCCTTCTACCTAAAGCTCTTTTCTCCCAGATATTTCCATGGTTTCTATCTTTACCCCATTCATGTTTTTGCTCCAAACGTAGCAGGAAGCCTGACCAGAGCACTCCTCTGTAACTGTGTATCCCTGCCCCTTGACAGTATAAGACAGATAAACAAAAATAACTGTGTAGTACATATATTAATATCAGATAAAAGAATTTGAAACAAAGAGTCTTCTCAGTATAAAGATTCTTACATAAAGATAAAATGTTCATTTCACCAAGAAAATGTAACAAACTTTATATCCAATTAACCTACAGCATCTGTTAATTGTATAGGCACCACAGTAAAAGTAGGTAGAAATGCAATGACAATTGGCAAATTCAACTCTTTTAGTAATTTATATATTAAGCAGACAAAAACTGATAACCTTGAAGATTTGGCAGCAAAATTAACAGTCTCAGGAAGATAGGAATCTAAAATTGTGCATTCAACAATTGCAGACTGTAGAGGTGCAGAATACAATTTAAACAAAATAGGACCACTTGCCAATCTATACAGCAAACCTAATTGCAATGCCATTAAGGATTCATAAAATTGAAAATTTGTACTAATTCTGGCCATTTTGTTGTTTTTGTTTTGAAATATGTATGATCATTTCTTTCTCCCTTATTCATCTTAGAGTTTTGATGGTTTACAGAAATAGTTATGTTTGATTCTTTTCTGCTTCTCATTAGCTTATCAATCTTTTGTGAAATTTATTCTTTCCTGTGGTCTTGTGGTTATGTTTTTCTTGCTTCCTCCTCTGGGTATGGGATTCTTTTGAGTAACTTCTATGATCCTGGTTTAGTGGTCATGAATTCTTTTAGGTTCTGCTTATCTTGGAAAGTATTTGTTCTTTGACTTTGAAGGATAACTTAGGTATAGTAATCTTGGTTAGCAGTTACTTTCTTTCAGAACTTGAAATACATCATTCCATGCCCTCCTGGCCTTTAGATTCTCTGCTGATAAATTTCCTATTTTCTAATGGGTGCTTTTATATGTGTCTTGGTGCTTCTCTTTTCGATGTTTTTTCTTTGTCTTGTATTTTTAGCAGTTTAACTGTAATATGTTATGAAGAGTTTCTTTTCTCATCATGTCTATTTGAGCTCTAAATGTCTTCAATACTTCGATATCCATATATTTTCAAAACTTGGGGGAAGTTTCTGTTATTTCACTGAATAGATTTTCTATGCTGTTAGCCTATAGCTTGATTTCTCATCTGATTCTATGATTAATAATTTTGGTCTTTTAATGTTGTCCCAGAGATCTTGTACATTTTGTTCCTAGTCTCTATTTTTCACTTTATTACTGTCACTACTGTCTGAATGTGCCAGTTTGTCCATCTTAGCTTCAAGTCCTGGTATGTTTTTCTTCTGCTTCATCTATTCTATTGGCATTTTTTTTGTTTATTTTTGTTTTTGAGACAGGATCTCACTATGTAGTTCAGGCTGACCTTGAACTCACTATCAACTGAGATTTTTTTTTATTTGACTTATTGACATTTTAATTTCCAAATTTGTTTGGTTCTTTTTCAGACCCACCCCCCTTGCTCTTTCATATCCTACATTATCTTCATTATCTTCCTTAATTTTCATAGTGAAATATTTCTATCTTCTTCGAATTCACTGATCATTTAAAAAAATCAACCTTTTGAATTATTTTGCCTGGCCTTTCATTCACTTCAACATTTTTGAGTTCAATAGAGTTTTAGAAGAGTCACGTTCCCTTGATTTTTTTGTTCGTTTGTTGCTTTCTTATGTTTCTGTGTTGAGATTGGTGCATCCATCGGGATGGATATCTCTTCTACTTTTATGTGAGAGTCACCTTAGTGAGCAGCTTTCTCTTGATGATGTCTCCTGAGACATTGGTTTGTTGTGTGCTATTGAATTTAATTTCAAAGGGACTTTGTATGGTAGATTCCCTGTGGATTCTTCGGATTTTCTTAGTAGCTTTCGACACTCTATATCTTGTGTTGTTTCCCAAAGGACCCGATGTCTCTGTAGGACTCATGAGAGTGTGATCCCTGTGGTAGCTAAAATGGTTGTGGTGTAGACAGTGGAATATAAGGGGTACGTCTTCTGTTGTTACCTCTTTAGTCTTATTAGCAATATGTGGTCTGAAAGAATATGGGAGTGACTGACAATGTGATTCCTCAAAAATGCCGTGTTCACAATTTTGTGTTGCTTCTATCTGCTAATGCTACAGGGGTGGATGTTCACAAGCAGGTTTCTAGCACCCCTACACCCATTCCTGCTTGGAGCCAGATTATTGCTTTGGGGCTTTTATCTCCTCTTTTCTTTTCTTTCTCAGCACTTATGATTGAATCTGGGAACTTTACACTGAGCTACATTCACAGCCCTTTTTACTTCTTTTTTTTTTTTTAAATTTTGAGGTAGGGTCTTGTTAAATCACTAAGTTACCCAAGCTGGGCTTGAATTTGTGATTTTCCTTCCTCTGCTTCCCAGAGTGCTGGGATTATAGATGAGCACCACCATGCCTACCTTATCTTCCCTAGTCTTTAAGTTGAGCTATCCAGGTTATGGCATGGCCAGGCCATGTGATGTGTAAGATGTAGTTGATCCTGTCAGTGCTGGAATTGTTGCTCAGCAGCGGAGCCTCTACCTTGTGCTGTCCAAGTGCCTGACTCAGTCACCAGCATTGTGTAGAAAGAGGAACACTAATACCAGTAATAACCATAAACATAAGAGAACCGGATAAGAAATAAAGTGAGAACCATATTAAAGCTATAACATCAGGAACACCACCACCAACAGAAATTGTGGGGACAAAAGTGTTACAGAATAAATCAAACAGGTAAAAAAATTAGAAACTTAAAATTAATTGAGAGAAAAGGAAAAAATTCGGGAAACAACAGAACAAAAATTTAGAAAATTCAAAGAGAGAACAGAAATAAAGCAGGAGAAAGGTAGGAAGTAAAAGCAATGATGTAAAAAAAAATAAAAATTTGATTATTAAAGAGGAAAACAGAGTGGAAGAGTACAGAAAAAGAATTATGTATAAACCAAATAGTAACTATATATACAGATATATATATGTGTGCATATGCATGTGTCTACATATATACATATATATGTATGTATAGTAAATACATGTAAGTCTTAATAAAGCATAAAAATTTTGTCCAGTGTGGCCAAAAATAAGGTGATCAAAGGTGTGGACAAGAATAGATGCTTGGTACCTACGCCAATCAGGCTTTCGTTCCATATCATTTTTGGCTGTGCAGCCCTTGGAGAGAACAAGGGCCAGTGTTAATTACTGCTCACCTTTTACGTTTTTCTTGCTTTCCAGATGTCCAGTGGTAGAGGTTCAGGAGCAGAGCCAATTAGAGTAGTTCTCAGTTGCCTTGCTTGCCAGTATGATCTATGACAGAACTCCACATTCCCATCACAGAAATTGATTCGGGAGAGATTTGCTCAGTGCCCTCTCAGGGTGGGACTGGCACTGGTGCTGCAGCTTGTCTGGATCTCCAGAGCTTTTTGAGAAGTTGACTCGGTGGATGTGGTCTGTAAAATCCTCTACAGTAGCTCTGGCTTTCTGAAACCCATTCCTATGTGCATAGCCATGTGCACACAACCCCTAGAACTTTTTTCAGCCGGCCACACAGTCCCTGGTCTTCCTGAAGGAAGTGACTTCTGCTCCCTTTTGTGTCACTGAATGATTTCCCGCTACTTCAAGTTTTCATTGAGATTGCTTCAGTGGCATACTTCTCCAGGGCCAAACTGGATCTTAAGATGGAAGCTGGATGAAACAGAAATTAATGTTTGCTGCAGTTTCCTGGAACAAGAACTTGTAGGAGCTTTTATTTTGCAAAACAGCAAACTCAGATGTGATCCTCCCAAGAGGGGTCTCCATTACAGAGTCACCAGAATATGTTGGGAAGTGCTGAGAATTTCTGGAGTGCCTACTACTTTGCAGACTCCCGAACAGCTGTGTTCTGCCCTTCTGCACCACATCCATTTCTGTGTTAGTCATACTTACCAGATCTCTCCCCGTTTCTTCACTATCCTGTCCTCTGTCACGCCATCATGCACTTGGCACTGACGTGCACTCTCTCCCTCTCTGCTCTCTGTTTGGAGATTCTGGCTTTTTCTGAGTTCTCTGTCAACCGTTGAACTTCGGCATGTTTCCACAGTAAGCCACTGCGATGAGTAGCTGGTCTCTAGTTGTTTTGATTCAAACTCGTGGAGAAGCAGACAAGTTCTGGCTACTTCTAATTTACCATCTTTCCCCTTACGGGTACTACATGATGTTTTGAGATATGTATTCCTTGTGGAATGGCTAAATCAACCTTATTAACAGATGCATTACCTCACATACTTTATGTAGTGACAACATTTAAAGTGTATCCTCTTAGCATTTTTCAAGTATACATGGTCCCTGAATTATGATTACCATGCTGCTAAACTAGGAAAGAGGTGTATTTAATGCACTTTCTTTTTTTAGTTTATTTTTAGACTGATACATAAATTATACATATTAACGGATAATGTATATACATTGTATACTGTTTAAATCAGAACATACTATTTGTCGCTAAACATTCGTCAGGAAAAACACTTTCAAACTCCTTTCTTATAGCTTTCTGAAACCTACAGTACATTTTTGTTATCTTTCCCCATCCCAATGTGTAATAATGTACCAGAACTTCTTGGTCCTATCTAAAAGTAATTCAGTGCCCCTCGATTAACCTTTCCTCATCTCTCCCTTATTCTTACTCTCCCCTCTAGTAACCGCCACTGCACTCTCAATTTCTATGACATCAACATTTTTAGATTCCACATATGAGTGGGATCATGTAGCACTTGTCTTTGTTCCTGGATTATTTCACTTAACATAAGGATTTCCAGTTCCATCCATGTTGTTGTAAATGGTGGGAGTTTTAAAATAGCAGAATAGCACACCCTATGTGTATGTCCCACATTTTCTTTATCCTCTTATCAGTTGATGGACATTTAAGATGTTACCATTTTTTTTTTGCTATAGTCAATAGTGCTGCAATAACCATGGGAGTTCAGATGTCCCAGTCATACAGTACTGATTTCATTCCCTTGATGTATATACCCTGTAGTGGGATCACTTGATTGTATGATAGTTACTTGTTCAGAAACCTCCTTACTGTTTTCCCTGGTGGGTGTACTAATTTACATTCCCACCAACAGTGTATATCGGTTTCCTTTTTTCTATATCCTTCCCAGCCCTTGTTATTTTTAGGGATTTTTTGGATAATGGCATTTTTACTGGAGTGAGGTGATATCGTGGTTTTGATTTGCATTTCCCTGATGATTAGTGACAGAATTTTTTCATGTATCTGTTGGTCATTTTGTGTGTCATCTTTTGAGAAATGTCTATTTAGATCTATTGCCCATTTTTAAAAACTGGGCTATTTGGAGGATTTTTGCTCTTGAATTTTTGGAGTTTGTTGTATATCCTGGATATCAATCAGTTGTTAGACATATAGTTTGCAAATATTTTCCCTCATTTTATAAATTGTCTTTCTACAATACATGTTCTTAGCACCATTGTTGAAAATCAGCTTGCTACAGATCTGTGGGTTTACTTCTAGGCTCTCTTTTCTGTTCCATTGATCAATGTGTCTGATTTTATGCTGACTCTATGCTGTTTTGATAATTACTGTTTTGTAGTATGTATTGAAGTCAGATAGTGTAATGCTTTGTCCTTTGGTTTTGGCTATTTGTTTTTTGTTTTGTGGCACCATATAAATTTTAGAATTGTATTTCCAGTTCTTTGAGGATTGTCATTGGTATTTTGATAGGGATTTCATTGAATCTGTATATTTTTTGGAGTAGTATGGCCATTTAAAAATGTATTTTTCACCTACAGTGATTCCAACTTAAGATCATTTTGGTGATATGTAAAGCTGTCATAAGTTCCGGAGCATCTGTGTATGATATGTTATTAACTGTAGTCACCATGATCTACAGTATAACTCTTTAACTTATTCTTCTGTCTAACTAGAATTTTGTGTCCACTGACCAATATCTCCCCAATGTTCCAACCTCTGCCTCTGAACTACCATTTTACTTTCTGTTTTTATGGTATCTACTCTTTTAGATTCTGCCTGTAAGTGAAGTTGTATTTGTATTTTTTTCTTTCCGAACCTGGATTATTTCACTTAACGTATGTCCTCCAGTTTCATCCATGCTGTCATTTGTAACAGGTTTGCATTCCTTTTTATGAATGAATGTATATGTATGACGTTTTCTTTATTTGCTCATCAGTTGATGGACACTTAGGTTGTTTCCATTTTTTTGGCTATTGTGGATGGTACTGCAATGAACATAGGGTTGTAGAAATCTCTTCAACATATTGATTTAATTATCTTTGGGTATATACCTAGTAGTGGGATTGTTGGATCATACTATTTTAAATTTTTTTATGAATCTCCATACTGCTTTCCATATGGCTATACTAATTTACATCAACACTGTGCATGGGTTCCCTTTTATTCACATCCTCACCAGTATTTGTTATCTTTTTTTTATAATATCCATTTTGACAGAAGCGGGCTGATATTTCCTTGATACTTAATACAATTTCCAAAAGAATGGTGTGTGTATGCATTTGTATGTGTACGCAATTCGTATGTTTTTGAATTTAATTTCTACCCATTATGTAGTTTATGTCCTGCTTTCTTTCTGAGAAAAATATCCAGTTTTACTACCAGGAGCAGAAATCCAAAAAATTAAAGAGGAAGATCTTCTGTTATCTGATTAAAATATCTTCTCATTTATATAGATAAAAAGACCAAAGTCAATGGCCTTGAAGTGTATGTATTTTTTTAATCTATATACTTTATAGGACAAATGAGTACAAAATATTTGTAGTCAATAATCACAAAAAACCTGAATGAATGGCATCAGAACCTAGAAAGCCTAAGGGATGAATGCCATTTTGTTTCACATTTAAAATGTTCAATTTACTATTCCCAACAATTAGAAGTTGTTTAGGAGAAAGTACTAAGCCTGGTCCCTTCTCTTGGGGTTCTTTTGGTGAGAACCCCAGTGCTAATGTGTGTTGGAAAATGTTGTTTGAACCTGGAACTTAGTGGTCATTCCTGTTTCCCACTCTGAATCTGGACTTGCGTGTGAAGATATCTGGTTCTATAGGGTAGTTTTAGAGACTATTGAGACGAGCCATAGGCCTGCTCCATACCCTGGGACCAGGAGGACAGTGAGTGACAAAGGTGGATGGCTTTCTTTACCCACAAACACAAGTTCCTGTCCTAAAAAATAGGAAACAGAGAAAGAGGGGAGCTTGTTTCACTTCTGAGCAGTTTGGCGAGATCAAAAGAGCAGACTAGCTGTCTTTAACCTTTTTAGTTCCAGTGCCAAAAATCAAAGCACAATGAATGTCAGGCTTTCCTCATTTAGGCATCTATCCTTGTTCTCTTAGGAAGGAATGAGTAAGATGTAAAAAGAGGAGTGGGTATTTCCTCTGTTGGGAATTTCTAGAAGTGTGAAACTCTGTCAGAACAGCTTTTCTGAGTTAGGAATATGTAATTCTTTCTCTTCCAGCCTTTCTCCTATGCGTTAATTATTTTTTCCTGTATAACAAGCCACTCCAAAACTTAGAAGCTTAAAATATTTATAAGAATAATAATTTAAGTAGCTCATGATTTTGTGGATAAGCAATTTGCATTGGTATCTATTGAGTTTGCTTATGTGTCTGTGGTTATCTGTTGGGCCTATTAGATGTCTGCTGGTATGGAATAATTTGAGCTGTGACAGCTTACCTCTGACTAGGAGATCTTTCAGTCTTTGTCGCTCTGTCCTGGGCTTGTTTGCTCAAATAGTGGCTTATTGCAAGAGATGAAGGCCCTGGCTCAGAACTGGTGTAGTCTTACTTCTGCCACATTGTGTGTGCCAAATCAAGTCACAGGGGCACTCCAGATTCAAAGGGTAGGCAAATAGACAACACCTCTGGATCAGAGGGGCTTCCAAACCATATTGCAAAGGACTTATTGTTTATTCACACATAGTAAAAGGCAGAGAATTGGGTCCATTTCTCTTAGGCATCTCTTATACCTAAATAGCCCCACTCACACCGCTGGAGTATACTACTATTCTGAACTTCTCATCAGCTATTTGTATGGAATTCCATTAAATAAGTATTTACTAAATGGTTAGTGTACACTTTGGACTATATCAGGAGCTACAGATTTTTTCAAAAGACATATGGAAAATGGTCATGGCCATTGCAAATGACATTTTATACCTATGGTATAAAATGAAAACGTTTTGTTTCACCAAGAGCTGACTGCAAACAAATCTAAACACAGATGTCAGTCTCCTGGAGGTCTCAGATGTGTACAAATTCAATCAACTTTTCTATCCTTCATCCTGGGTCACATCTTGTCAGGTGAAGAACAAGAGGTTCTAAATAAACCTTATCCTATGACATGAGAGAAACGTCACACTTAAAAACCCATAGAAAGGAGCTGGAGGTACTGCTCAGTGGTAGAGTGCATATTTAGTATGTGCAGTACCTTGGGTTTAATCCCAAGCACCAAAAACAAAATAAAACAAACTGTTCAACAGCCTTTGGGGATCCTCAGATGTGCAACTCAGTCACTGAAAGAACAAAAGAGTAGGAATCTGTTTTGGGTTGGATTGTTATTTTTCCAGCATATGCAGTATTTGTTCACTATAAATAGAAGAAATAAGAAAATGTATTCATTATAATTACATATATCATATATTTTAGAACAGAGGAAAAACAGTAACTCCATTATTTCAAGCATTTTGAATTCAGTCTGGCTTTGAAATAGGGCAACCTTTTCATTGTGTAACCAAAACCACTTTATCTCACCACTTGTTTTTAATGACAGCAGTAAAATATTGTGTGAGATCATAAATCTTTCTTGAGAGTGTTATGGCCTAACATCAAGTTTTTTTAAAGGGCATAATCTTTTTCTATTTGGGGCAAGTAAACACAATTTAATAGAAAAAGTAGACAAGGAACCTACTATTGGACTTTTTATGGAAAGTAAGAATATGTTACATTTTAAAACGCTATTATGAAACCAAATATTTAATTCTGGCAGAAAGTCTGTGATATTCTATTAAGAAAAAAACCCACTACATTTGGAGTTAGGAGGCCTCAATTCTTATCTTGATTCTGTCACTAAAATTACTACATGGGGTTTAAGTAGGCCAGTTTACTTCTTTAAGTAGAATTTAAGCCCTTTTCTCTAGTGAAAATTATAACTTCAGAGTGATGCCGTCAATGTAGAGTAGTGAAGCTCAAATAATCAATTGTAGAAAAAGTTTGAATTATACCATGCACATACATGATCTAATTACATGTAGATTTCCCAGGCAAATTTCTCTTTCAAATATAAACTTAAAATGGAGCTAAAAATCACCTTAATTAAAAGCAAGTCAAGCTAGACATCTATGTGACATGAACTTTAAAAATTATAATGGGTTCTTCTCTTTGTAATTTTTAGAATAAAAGTTAAGAAGAACAGAATATTGCATTGTAAAATTGTAATTCTTTAAACATCGTTTCTGATGTTTAAATATATACACAATTCCTTTTTGTATCTTTTTCATTTAAGTGGCTATTTATTTATTGAGATCCAATACTTACACATCTTTATGGGATATGATAATTCGATATATGCATACAATGTGTAATGATCCAATCAAGGTATTAAGCACTTCTGATTCCTTATTCAACCCAGCAGATTGCCAGGCCATCCTCTTCTTGGAACTCATTTATGCTGAGTGGGAATGATTTGTGATTAGGTCATGATTTCTTTCTTGTCTAGCAACATGCCTCCCTGAAGAGGAAAGGAAAAAAAAGAGCTTCCCCTTTTATTTTCCATTTCGTGTATCACACCCCAAGCTTTTTTCAAGACATTTCAACATTACCACAGCTCATAAACACCCCCATTCCTAATAATTTATTCTTTATACAGTTTTTATTTTTATTAGTACATGTTTGTATTACATAATGATTACATTCGTTGTGGAGAGTTGGTACATGTATGTAACAATCAATTCTTTCTATCCCCTTTCGCTACTCTCTCCCTCCATCTCTTTGCCATAGCAAAATACTAAGCAGCTATAACACAGCCAGCTATTACACCATTTAAAATTGAAGCACTGAATTTCAGTATAGTGAGTTTGATATCCAAATATTTGAAACAAACAAATAAAAGCTTAACTGTTATGAAATCACTGTTACCATTTCCAAAGATTCATGATCTTCTCCTTAAATTGTTACTCTTTGAAAATGGTAACAATATCCTGAGAGTCATGGCTTAAAACCTTAGGCTCATCTTGATTTCACCTTTTCCACAAGCCTCACTAGTCCTGTTGTGCTGCCTTCTTTCCAAATTCTCTTCCTCGTCTCATGAAAATTAAGTCAGATTGATCTTTCAACAACACTATGAAATCTTCCTATTTTCTTACTTCTTGAAAACACTCTTTCCTCCAGTGGAGTTAGCACATGGCTAGGCCAGAACAATGCCTCCCTCCTTAGTCTCTGGCAGAGATTGCTAATTGACCATGAGGTTATTTCTTACTGACACTGAGTATAGCTCGAGAATCTTTCTCAACATGATAGAGATGTAGCCCTCTCTAGAAATGACATTGGAATGAGAAATAATATTTATTTGTCATACCAGTCCTGCGTGACAAAGTTCAATACCCTTGGGTCGATAATTGAAGATTACCAGAAGTTAGATTCTAACCTACATTTTCAGTATTAACTTTACTATTTCTTAGGAAAAAGATTCTACTCCAGTGGAATTCATCCATTCAATGTTTACTTTCTCGATTTTATACTTTACTCACACACTTCCTTCACACTTCTTCTTCAGGTCTACAAACTTTCAAACTCCATCCTATTTCTTTGTAAAACTCTTTTGAGGATTTGTTCTTAATTTCATGTCTACAGTCCTTCATACCAGGAAAATTGTTCACATATGGTCTTTTCATCTTTTAACTTTTATATGAACATTTCATTTTCTTAAGTAGTATGTAAAGTTACTGAAAAGAATAGAAGCTTGTCTTAGTCACTGAAGGCTATCTGCTGTAATAACTCCAAAATCTCTGAGGCTAAAGTCAATGAATGTTAATTTCTGTTTATGTCATAGTCCAGCTAAGAGGGAAGAAATAGAGGTGAGGTTCTAATCAAGTAATTTTTCTATGAATTCAGTGATTTAGAAGGTATTTTTGATTCTACTATTGGTTAAAATTAAGGAATTTTTCTTGTTTGCTAGATTTGCATGAAAATGAAAATACATGTATTCTTACTGCAAATAAGATTTTTTTGTATTACATGAGTAAAATTAGTTTGAAAGATACTTTTCTATTTCTGGTCCTCATCCTTAGATGTGGCCATTAGTAGTTTGATTTGCATGCCTTCAGAATATTTTAATATTTATAAAAGCGTGTGGATATTTATATGCTTAGAAGGAGAATTTATTTTAAATAGTTTTGTTATTTGTACTTTACAACAGGTTGTCCAATACATTGTTGGCATTATTATGTAAAGAGCAACTTTCCTCTTTTAAAAAGGTGCATCATATTCTATCACATAGATATGTTTTAACTGATTTAATCTATACTCTATTGATAGTAATTTGGATCAAAGTTTTGACTTTTTAAATTAACGTTGTTAAGATAATTGCCTAAGAGTTTGGAAAAATAATCCTTCATCCATACCATCTTGTAATGAGTTCCAGGCAGATCGAAGATTTAAATGCTAGTTTAAAGAGGCAAATTACTAGTAGATAACTACCCACTGACTTATGGGGAGGAAATTTGCAAGTTGTCTCAGATGTCAAAGTTTAAAATAAAAAAATGATTTAATTTCATAAAATTTAAAATGTTTTGAATTACAGAACTACCATAATTTATATTAAAGGGTACCTAATAAGGGAGTAGATTTAGGAATGTGTACAGTAGACGATTTATAGAACATCTAGAGGAAACACACATAAGTGTTCTACAGCACTTGCAGCCTACAGTGCACATAAAGGTTTGCAGTAACTTATGCTGGTAGCTTCCATACCCTGAGTTGGTCTATTACCTCATCACCAACCCTGGACATTATTTGCTCACATATTATTTGTGGAGTCCCCAAAGGCAAATATATCCGATGTCAAACTCTCTCCTCATTTTCAGGTATAATAGTTTAAAATGTGGCTATAAAATTGGGAAAGACAAACTTTCATTAAGTTTTTCTCAGTTGTTAATACTTGGGTTTGGCTCAGTTACTGAAAGTAGCTGTTGAGGACCTTGACTAAGATAATGGGACATGGAAGGAATGAGTTTAGAAGAGAGGCTGTGGAAAATAAGTGATCAGAGCTCTGTTCTGGAAAACCTTGGCCTGAGTGGGGCATTAGGTTGAAGGACCCTGGGGAGCTTTAGAGGATATGTTTCCTGAAAGTGAGTGAAAATGTTGAAATAAGCACCATTTCCCAAAACAAATTTCCCTTTTTTCACAGTTAGTCCCAGAGTCGATATTGCATTCATTGACAAAAGACAGTTGCATTATTTCAAGAAATAGTTAAAATGAAATAACTTCTAATTCTAATTCTCTTGATATGGAATGAAATGTCTCATTTGAGCAAAACTTGAGAAATTGTGGTGACAGTGGGGTAGTACTTCATTTTATAAATTATGTGATAGAATATCAACTTTGGGTATTAAGAAGCACTGTGTACTTAAATGCCTGCATGCTTACAAGTGCCATACCAAACTAATCCTTTTCATGCATTTGGTAATGTATATGATAATGAATATTTTCAATATTTGTTCCAAGGATTTATCCAAAGAATGATTAATACCTTGGAATTATCTGTAACTAATTATGCTACTTAGCAATTTGAATGTCCCATCGGTGTGAAATCATTGGAACTGTAATAGCATGACACACATCAGAATGCCCTGATTTATTATCTGTCACTGATAAGTTTAGATTCATACCATCTGGGATGATTAGCTATTATTTACTATCCCAGGAGGAAGCTGGTGAGAATGTCCTTTGTGTGGAAATAGATTGCATTGGAGATTCACAGGGCTGGCTCCCTGACTACCCCTATGGATATGAGTATATTTCCCTCACAGCTGGATGGAACTTTATTTATAAAGGTATAAGCAAACATTCTTACTTCTGCCTTAGGGAGGAATCTTTTTGGTCTTAGAGCGATTTACATGCTTGCTTTTCAACTTGACAGAGCAGTGATTTATAACTCTTCTCTTACTTCTTTCACCACTGGCTAATTTCATGCCAGACTTGAGGCAAGTGGAAAGGACTTTAGTTTCAGGAGAGTGGCATAAAGTTTTAACATATTTTGGTGCCACTGAATTTCATTAGAAACAGAAAATACCTGCACAGTTAGATATTTGAGAATTCATCTATATCATAAAATTGGCATCTTTTTTTCTAAACCTTTGTCTTTTAAAACAGGTGTTTCATGGTTGTATTTTAAATGGAAATAAGTTTTTTTTTTTTTAACAATCCCTGGCATCTTTTACAGAACGCTTCCCTCTAAGGCTTATTTGTCAAAAAACCATAATTCGATTTTTCTCAGGACTCTGAAAACACTTGGTTTTGTTGATGCTAATGGCTGTGCCAAATTAGGGCCTTTGATAGAAATGCAAATGTTGTATGTTCAGTCAGCTATCCAAATCTTTTTTCCATTCCCTTTCCACTTTTCAAAGGGCAGGTGCCATTTTCTTCCCAAATTCCCATCATCTTAGGTGCTTCTAGTGTTCTACTTGATACCAAATAGCACTCTCTCTTTTATTTTTTAGCACTTTCTTTTTAAAGTTGTTTATTTTTTGTTTGCTTTTGACCAGTAGTGTCTTAAGATCCTCCTTGACTATTTTTTTTTTTTTTTACCTTTTTATACTGGACTTAGAGGATGGGTAATTTTATAGTGTTATCTTTAAAGCTCCTCTTTTGAAATAAGTTTAGTTTTTAAAAATCCAAGTAAGTCAACAGAGCTTTTTTTCATCCAACTCCACATCCCTCTTATTTTATTTTATTTATTTTTTGGTGCTGGGGATCGAACTCAGGCCCTTGTGCTTGTGAGGCAAGCACTCTAACCACTGAGCTAAATCCCCAGTCCCCCTCTTATTTTAAATTAGATTCCTTTACAATAGTATTTTCATCCAAGTCATTGTGATGGTGGTAGTTAGGGGACAGGGAAATCACTAGTACTATAGCAATTACCATAGTGTATTTCTTGAGTATACACTTTTATCTGTATATATAAAAAGGTAAATTTTAAATAACTTTTTTTCTTGAATATTTTGCTTAAACCAAAAACATGAAAATTTGAAGCTTTATCCAAGAATACTTACTTAGGGCACTTGGCGTTGAATCCCAAGATATTTGCTTGCACTTTTAAAAAAATTTTAAAAATTTTACTTGTCCATGTTTTTAGTATATTATGATTGCATTCATCATGGGGAGTTGGTATATGTACATGACATTTCTCAATTATTTTCTTTTTAATCCCCTCCTCTCTCCTCCCTCCCCCCATGCACTTCTTAGACCATATATATATATATGTGTGTATATATATATATATATTTAAATACATGTTCATATCATACGATGTTCACATTCCTTGAAGGGACTTGGTGCATTGCATAGTACTTCACAATCTGCCTCCCCTTTTTTAAATTAATCTTATTGCTCTTCCCCCTTCCCCCCTCCCTTTATCTTTTAGTTTCCTTCCCATATGCCAAAGATCCATCTTGCTATTTTCTAGTGTCTATTCTTTATTTTGTACTTTATTTATACATTAGGGTTCTTATATAAAAGAGCCCATGCGATATTTAAGATTGTGTGTCTGATTTACTTCACTTAATATTATTTTCTCAAGGTGCATTCCTTTTCCTACAAATGACTAAAGTTTATTCTTCTTTATGGCAGAGTAGTATTCCATTGTGTATAAATACCATATTTTCTTTATCTCTTCATCTCTCTATGGACATTTAGGCTGTTTCCAAGATTTAGCTATTGTGAATTGTGCTACTATGAACTTGGATATGCACACATCACTGTGGTATGATGTCTTTAACTCTTTCAGGAAGATACCTAGTAGGAGAATAGCAAGGTCAAGTGGAATTTCTACTTTAGTTTTTTGAGGAATCTCCATACTGATTTCCACAGTGGTTGTGCCAGTTTAGACTCTCACCAACAACGAAAAAGGGATCCTTTTCCCCCTGCAGCCTCTCCAGCATTTGTTATTATTTGATTTCTTAAATAGAGCCATTCTTTCTGGAGTGAGATGGAATCTCAGTGCTGTTTTACTTCGCATTTCTTGAATGGCCAGCAATGTTGACATTTTTTTATGTATTTATTAGCTTTTTGTACTTCTTCTGAGAAGTGTCTATTCATTTCAGATGCCTATTTTTTTTGACTGGGCCCCTAAATTGGGGGGGTCTAATTTTTTGACTTCTTCATATATTCTAGATATTAGTTCTTTGTTTGAGGAGTAGCTGGCAAAATTTCCACCCATTTTGTCTCTTTACTCTGTTGGTAGTTTTCTTTACTGTGTGGAAGCTTTCTAACTTGATCTCATCCCATTTGTTGATTCTTGGTATTGTGCAACTGAGGTTCTGTTCAGAGAGTCTTTGCCTATATCCATGTCTTCAAGAGTTTTTCCTATACTTCGTTTTCTTCGAGGAGACTGTTTCTGTTATAATACTTAGTTCTTTGATCCATTTTCATTTTAGTTTGGTGTATGGCGAGAGATATGGGTCTAGATTCAATCTTAAGCATGTAGATTGCCAGTTTTCCCATGACAATTTGTTAAAGAAACTGTCTTCCCTCCCGTGAAAGTATTTGGCCCCTTTTCAAAGATGAAGCAACTGAATGTGCCTGGGAGGTATTTCTTCATCCTCTGTCCTGTTCCACTGATCTGAAGTCAACATTCAAAAATCAATAGCATTTCTGTACACCAATAATAAACTTACTGGAAGAGAAATTAGGGAAACAATACGTTTCACAATAGCATCAAAACGATGAAATACTTAGGAATCGACCTAACCAAGGGAGTGAAAGACCTCTACAATGAAAAGTACGGTATTCTGAAAAAGGGGATTGAAGAGGATATCATAAAATGGAAAGATATTCACTGTTCACAGATAGGAGAATCAATATAGTCGAAATGGCCATACTTCCAAAACTGTTATACAGATTTAATGCAATTCTAATCAAAATACCAATAGCATTTTTCAATAGAGAAACAATCCTAAAATTCCTACGGAACCTGAAGAGACCTAAAATGGCAAAAGCAATTCTGGACAACAAAGGTAAGGCAGGAAGCATCACAATTGCAGTCCTTAAATTATACTACAAAGCTACAGTGATAAAAACAGAATGGTATTCTCTTGCACTTTCGTCAGTCAACCTCATCCACTAATGAAATCACTCCCATGGATGACTCAGTGTGTCCAAGCACCACTAAAGAGTAATGTGAACAATGGTACTCATAATGAAAGTAGTGATTATGTGTCGCACACGTTTTAATGTATAAGTTTTAAACTCTAACCATTTTTATGAATTTTAGATGTATATTAAAACATTAATATAGTGCTTTTCCATATAGTTCTTACTGGCTAGAGAGTGCTATGTACTCAGAAATCCTGTTTTATAATTAGTCAGTTTAAATTTGTTAAAATCCATTAGATATGGGCCAAAATAGGATGCTGCATATTTATTATACTACTGCTAATTTATTATACTGCACATTTAGACTTCAGAATATTGTTAAATACAGTCATTAATAATGCTGTTTTACTATAAATACAAAGCTGCACACACGTAATAAATAGGCATAGGAAAGAGATTGTGAGAGGTAGTTGTGTTTAAGGTTGCCTTGATTAACAATGCAACTGTTCCTGTAGGATGGGATGAATGGATAACCTTGTGGACAAAACAACCTTAATTCTTTTTTGTTGTTGTGATATCATTGTTAGGTGAATACAAATATTGTATATTAGGTAGGGATAGTATATACAATTTTACATTTCTGTTTGGAACAGCTCTCAAGTTCACTTTTGTTTTATTAAGGCCTAAGAGCCAAGTTGGACAAGTCAGCTGTCAGACCTGATTGGAGAGACACCTTTGTAAGAATCAGGCTAGAAAGCATTAATTATGATCCAGCCAATTCACATTATGGATTCTTAGAGTGAAAACACTTTACCTACTCAATAATTAATTTTCTAAAATGAATTATTTTATTAGATCAATGAATAATTATGTATTGAAATTATTGCAAAATAAATATAGAAGATTTCTCTAGTTTATAGATAATCTTGATGGTGAAAAAAGTGCAATCTAGGGCAAGGAAAGTGTCAAAATATGAGAGCAAGGAATATTTCAACCTAGTTTTATTATTTGTACAGTGATGCCTTGGACAATCAAGTATCTTTCCTTTGTGTAGCTTTTACTTATATATAACGAGTAAATGGTGTAGATGCTGTGGTTTTAAAAATGTCCTCGCAGAGCATAGTGGCTGTGGGACCCACACAAAACATTTGTCTTTGGCTTATATCATTTGAACAGAATGGGCAACAAATCAAAGAAACTCTGATTCTACCTGGCCCATGCAGTGAAAAAATGTGCCAGTTCACACCAGCAGACATCCAGTGGTGAGGTAGGCTTCAGGGACACTTCATGCAGTAATTTTGGCTTCTTTTCTCTGTTGTTCATTTCACTCTGCTTCCTTCTAAGTGTTGACGTCTTCCTTAGGCTGAACCTCATATGTATGCATGACAGCATCCAACAGAAAGAGAAGGAAGGTTCCTCCAAAAGCTCTCCCCCGAAAATGAAGAGTGATTACCATGACATCCCTCTTCCTCAAAGGCCTCCCATTTGGAATGTTACTGGCCCTTAATGAACTGTGTGTTCATTTCATTTTTCTTTCTTTTTATTTTTAAAATTTGATAAGCCAATTTTTCCAGCACCATTTATTAAAGAGGCTATCTTTCTTCCAGTGAGGGCGTTTGGCTCCTTTGTCGAAGATGAGATATTTGAGTGTGTTTGGAGTTATTTCTGCATCTTCTAGCCTGTTCCATTGGTCCTCGGGTCTGTCTTCATGCCAGTACCATGCTGTTTTTATCACAGAAGCTTTAAAATACAATTTCAAGTCGGGGACTGTGATGCCCCCTGCCTTATTCCTGTTGCCCAGAATTGTTTTTGC